>NDGN011436898.1:0-11612 GCA_002564285.1 Tympanoctomys barrerae
CAGAAGGAGGGCGGTGTCGCCGCATGTGAAATGTGTTGGCGCCTGTGTACGCAGAGAGATGCATCCCATGTGAGACGTGTTCCTCAGACCTCGGATTTCACGCCCAGTGTGGTCCTGTCCGTCGTCCTGCTCTGTCTGAAGCTGGGTTAGAGGAACACCCTTGGCGAAGGCAGCACAGGGCACAGAGTGGTGCTGCTCATGCTGCCGGCTACTGCCCAGCTCCTGGATGCTCACAGCCTGGCTTAGCCTGATGTATAAGCAAACTGGGACACAGGGCCCCCCATACCTTCCTTCCTGCTGCTCTGCAGGCTACAGACATGTCCCCTGACACACACGCAACACAGGTCTTTATTTTCCCTGTGGGTCTTCAGGAAGTTTCATCTGACCCCTTTATTGGTTTTTCAAGGAACTGAGTTCTAGTCCTCTCCCCCAAACTACGCATTGAATTTAGGCAGCCACTGTTTCCTGCTGTGCATTCAGTGTTCAGTGTATGTGTTAGGCCGGGAGGCTTAGAATGAATTCCTCACTGGGACAGTGAATGCACATTCTGAGGCATGCAAATTCATAATGTCTGCCTCTGAGTGTGCACAAGCCTCCCCTCGCTCCTCCCATCTGGGAATGAGGGCACTTCATAAGTGTGGTAGTGGGGGGTCTACCACGGAAAAGATTTAATACAGGACATATAATTTATAGGATTATCTTATAATAGTCACCCAAAAGTCAAATTCAGAAGAGTATGGGGAGGGCCGGAGAGATAGCTCAGTGGAATAAGTGCTTGCCTGGCAAGTGCAAGCTTCTGAGTTCAATTCCCAGTACCACAAAAAAAAAAAAAAAAGTATGGGGAGGTCTGTCCACTCAGTAAAGACCCAAAGAATCCAGCTGAGGGCCTGGATCCCATGGCAGTGTCCTGCATGAGTCCAGCTGGAGGCCTAGAGCCCACGACAATGTCTCATGGGAGTCTGTATCAAGGAGCTCTTCTGGGAAGGCCCGGAAGTCAGTGGAATCTAGAAAATCTGCACCAGCAGGCTGAGGGATCTGCCTGGGGGCCTGGAAGTGACGCTCATGGCAAAGACCATAGCTCCCTGAAAAGTACCACAGCTGTCCTCAGCAAGTGAGGTCCCAAGCCCCTCGGATGGTGAGAACCACCAAGTTCATTTCAGGAAAATCAGTGAGACGAGCTTCTTCAGGACACTGAACAGCGCACCATCTTCCCCTCTAGTTCTCGTTTTATGCTGCAGGCAACAATCCTCCGGTGGGCCTCCCACACCCAGCACCGCACCGACTCAGTTCAGCTGGTGTAATGAATGGACCATTAGTTAATCCACCACAGTAAGTTTATAGAGTTTTCCATTCAAATTTAAACTTCATTCTGAATATATATAATTCTTTCTGTTACGGTGGGGGTCAAACCCAGAGCTGCCTGTGAGCTAGGCGGGTGCTCTTCCATGAGGTACATCCCTAACCCTTCATTATTGCTTTACATCCTAGCTCTGAGGAAAACAAAACACTTTTTTTTTCTTTTTCTTTTTTGGTATGTATCCCAAAATGTGGCATCAAATATAAACTAAATTTAGGTAAAGGGCTCCTCAGCCACCCTGGCACCTGTGAGAAAGCTTGCGGCGAAGGGGGGCAAAAAAAAAAGCAGCAGGCTGAAGTTCCCCCTCGACTGCACACCATTCCTGGAGATGGAATGGTGGATGCGGCCAACTTCGAGCAATTTCTCTAGGAGAGAATTGACGTGACGGCAAAGCTGGAATCTCGGTGGAGGGCAGTCACCATCAAAAGGAGCAAGAGCACGATCACTGTGACCTCCAAGGTGGCTTTTTCCAAAAGGTATTTGAAATATCTCACAAAAATATTTGAAGAAGAGTAATCTGAGTGACTGGTTGCGTGTAGTTGCTAGCAGCAAAGAGAGTTACGAATTACGTTACTTTCAGATTAACCAGGACGAAGGGGAGGAGAAAGGTGAGGATTAAAGCTCCTTTGTCTGGAATATTTTTTGAGTCATTGAATAAAACTTGGGAACCAAAAAATAAACAAATGAGTAAAGGACACAGCATCCAGTTACTCAGTGCCTCTGAGTGATCTGGGCTCTGAGCACAGGGGGTCGCCGAGGCACGGTCCTCAGGACCAGTGACTAACAGCGCATAGCTCAGGCGGGCTTGAAGGTGTAATAACCCAGTGCATCCTCTCCTGGGGCTTCTGCATCTGCCGCCAGCTCCCAGCAGATTCCCTGGGTGAAGACAAAGATAACATTCTTGCTGTTGAAGAAACTGCTTTCCTGTCCTCTGGGTCAGAGCCCTGCAGTGGGGCTTTGGGCTTCCTGGTTGGTAAGAAGGACAACCAACCTTCTTCTATGGAAGAAGGTCCTGCCCTCTTGGGCACCCTTTGCCAGCCCTGGGAGCCTGGCACACCCTGCTTCCCGCCCGTGGGGTGAAGCCACCCAAGTCCTGTGTGAGGTCTGTTTGAGGTCCCCATTGCTGAGCTCAGGTTGGGTGTCTGGAATCAGTCTAGTCTTTGCCTGGCCTCCACAGGAACATTCAGGGCTGCGTCTCCCAGGCAGTCCCTGAAGCACAAGCAGATGCTGTCCAGGAGCTGGCTCGCAACCTGTGGAGGTCAGAACACACATTCCCGTAGCCCCCGTGCCAAGTCTTATAGGAAAGTTTTCTAGGACAGCACAACAGAAACCGATCTGACCCTTCAGCAGTGGCCTGAATGTTGAAATCCCTAGGTTGGAATCCTAACCCCCAGGCCTACAGAAACGCTTCTACCCTTGCCACCCTGTGTGGACACAGCAGAACTTCGAGGAAGCAAGCCTTCACCAGACCACAAGCCTTCTGGTGCCTTGATCTTACTTTCCAGCCCCCAGACTAAGAAGTGAACTTCTGCTCTTTATAAACTACCCAGTCTGCGGCATTTTGTCGTAACAGCCAGAGTGGACCAAGACACTATCTGCTAAGCGCTGTTTCTTTTCCATGAGAGCATGCCACTTACAGTAACGTTGCTAGGGACATGCAAGGGGTGCCGGGAACATTTTTTCCCCTTTTTCTGACATCAAGTAGAGGCAAAGATATTGTAAGTGCAGTGCACCAGGAGCCAGGCCTCCATTCCTGAGGTCAGTCCCCAGGGCCGAAGGTAACGGAGGTCCTGTCTCCTTGGTGAACCGCAAGCAATGCGGGCCACTGCTGTGCCCGTGGCGTCCACGCATCTGAGCCTCCTGATGTGGAATAGCCCTGCCCAGCAGCCACACCCATGCCCTCAGCTCTTTATTTTCCCAGAGGGATGCTGGACTCAGCCCCTCACCTTCTGGGCCACTACCAACAAGGGGCAGAGGTTGTGCAAACGCAGCCTGTGTGGCCAGGGTGGAGGGCTTCCGAGCCATGGCTGGCTGCTGTCGAGGCAGGGCAGGAGGAGCACACCAGACAGCACGTGCTCCTGGGGCCTTGGATGGCAGCTTAGGACACCCAGAGGCACCCCTGGGTGCTGCCCTGGGCTATCGTGCCAGCCAGGGTCGGTGACTGCTAGCCTCGCCCAAGGCCAAGTAAGTCAGACTCTCATTGGCCCCAATATTGATATTTTAAGAAACTTCCCCATGATTTAACTACATCCTGCAGTGATTTGTTTCATCTCCAGTGGGCTGGAGAGAGGCCAGAGGGCTGACCAATAAAGGCCCAGGACTCAGGCCTGGCCCATGAGCTGTTCCTCTGGCCAGGTCCCTGTCACAGACTGTTCAGTGAAGCAGCTTCGTCCGCCCTCAGAAGGTAGGGCAAAGGCCTTTGCTCTGAGCTCAGCACTTGACCCAGCTCGGGCTGCTTCAGGGGAGCTGAGACACTCAGCCTTATTTGGCTGTCAAGAAAGAAGACCTCTGGGCCAGGCCTGGCCACTCCCCTGCATCTGGAACTTAGAGGATGGCTCCAGGGCGCAGAGGAAGTGACACCTGAGGGCAGTCTGGCAGAAAAGCCATCAGGCGGTGTGTGGGAAGCAGTTGCCAGCAAGTGCCACACTCCATCTAAGTGCCCACCATTGCTCTCTGGAGCCATCTTCCCTGGCTCTTCCAAGCCGGGCACCACCTAGGGGTTTTGCAGTGCCACAGTTCCTCCGTTTAGGGCCTTGGACCAGGCAGAGCATCCTGGATACCCCACTACTTGGGAAGGGGGTGGGTGCAGCTCTCCAGGGTGCTGACTCCACATAACACGGGCGTCGTGCGCGATACACAGGAGAGATGTGGGAAGCAGCCCTCCCGGAGGCTGGGGCCACTGCTTTCCACAGCTGTCAGCTGGGAACAGTCTACCTTTTCAGCACCTCTGTGCTACAAGCGTCTCCTCTGACTAAGGGGGAGCCAGACAGCCCTGTTACTTTCAGGGACAACCATCTGGCCAGTTTGGACAAGTGCAGATGGTGAGCTTGAGCTCTGTCTTGCTGAATATGATGGCTCAGCATGGGAAGTCACTCCAGCAGAGAGAACAGTGGCTCCATCCAGCGTGGCTCACAGTCAGCGGCATCTCCTTTCCCCAGGCCCTGGTGGTTCCAAGCAGCTGAGTCACCCAGGGAGGAGAGGGAAGAGGTGGGCTGCCGACCTGCAGGGCAGGCCTGTCCCTGCTCAGCAGGGGAAGGGGCAGGAGCACCTCCCCACCCCCACAGGGACTCCTACTCCCTCCTTCAAGATCAGCTCCAATACAATAGATGCCAATCTCTAGATAAGCAGCTGGACGAGGTGCCTAATTTCTCATAATCCTTTCCCAAGCCCCTGCTTTTCTCAACCAGCTTGTCATGGTCGACGCTGGCTAGAACTTGTCTCCCAAGCTGCTTATGACTTTGCAGACAGTTACTCAACATTCTCCACCATCCCAGCCTTCAAGCTAGGGGAGGCCTGTCCTTCCTGCTTGCCAGCCAAGAAGCCCATTCCAAGAGTAAAAGGTGGTCTCGTGTGGCTACTGAAAGCACCATCTTGGGCCACCATCATCGAACCACATATCAGGAGTCAGGCCACAGTTGGACACAATACGCAGCCTCAAGGAGACCCACCTTTCAGGCAGGACCCTGGTGAGCTATAGCCGCACAGCCCAGAGCTGGGCCTTCAAGTTTAAGGCTGAGCAGGGAGAGGCTAGGAAGCGGCTCTGGTAGCATTAGCCTTGTGCTGTCTCACTTCAGAGCCCAGGAGAGCCAAGTCCTCAGGTGGCCTGCGGGCTGCCTGTGATAAGGCCCCTACCTGCCTGGGCTGGGTCCTATGACCCTTCCTCTGAAGACTCCAGCCCTGTAGAACAAACGTCCCTAACTCAGCTGCTGGGTTGAAGGCCACCTCCTGTGTGGGGAGCATGGCAGGTAGGGCCACCTGCTGTGCCTGAATGTGTCACAAGAAGAAGCCTGGTGTCCATCGTCACACCACAAAGCACCCCTGGAGTGTCTCACTGTGTGGGGCCTATCATTGCCTGGGGCCACATCTGTTTATTCCTTCTGAGTTCATCCCCTTTTCAGGGCTCTGGAGAATGAAGTTGGTCACCTTATGATTCATTGGCAGTGGGAGTTAAGAAAAGTTTGGGGGCAGTGGGGCTGCAGCTCAGTGGTTGCATGCATAAGGCCTTGGGTTCAATCTCCACTATGGCAAAACAAAACAACCAAAATGTTTGCAATTCTTGGAAGCTCTAAGCCTTGCAGGGTTTTGGGGGGAGGGTTTTATTTTGTTTTGTTGTTTTTTTGTTTTTGCAGCACTGAGGATTGAACTCAGGACCTTGCACTTACCAGGCAGGTGTTTATGCTACTAAGCTATATCCCTATTCCTCTTATGGGATTTTCAAAACGGGGTGTGTAGCTCGTCTCTCACAGAGGATTAATATCTAGAATATATAAACAATTTTAAAAGCCACCAAAAAATCAAATCATACAATCAATAAGTGGGAAAATCACATACTTCTTAAAAGAAATACAAATGGTTAAAATAAGTACATGAAAAAAATGTTCACCATCTTTAGCCATTAGGGTAATGCAGATCAAAGCTCCCTTGAGATTTTTATCTCACCCAAATCCAAATGGCTTTCACCAAGAATATAAAGAACAGTACATGCTGGCAAGAATGTGCAGAAAAAGGAGCTTTCCTACACTGCTGACAGGACCAGAAGCTAATGCCACCACTGTGGAAACCAGTATGAAGGGTCTTCAAAAAATTAAAAAGAGTTGTCATGTGACCCAGCTATTCCATTCCGTGGTATATGCCTGAAACAACTGAAGTCACCATACAACAGGGACACCCATCTGCCCATGTTTGTTGCCCCATAATTCACAATAGCCAAGTTGTGCAACAGGTAGGTGCCCTCAGCAGATGAGTGGATACAGCGGATGTGGTCCGCACACACGATGGAGTGTTACTGGGCTGCAAGGAAGAAGAACAAAATTCTGTCATCTGTAGGAAAATGAATATAGCTGGAGGTTGTTATGTGGGCGAAACAAGCCAGACTCCAAAAGACAAAGAACTGCACATTCTCCCTCCTGTGTGGAATCTAAAAAAGGTGACGAGAAAGTAGAAATCAGACTGCTATTATTACACAAGAGGAAGGGAACAGAAAGGATGGAAGGACAGGTAGTAGGGAGTGGGTATGACCCAATATGTTACACACAAAAAGAAAACATAAAAAAAATTTAAGAGTGCCCAGGCTTGTGCTTTCCATTGGCTCTGCAGAATCCAAGCCATCTTGCAAGCTCAGCTCAAATGTTTCTGTTCCTCGCTCAACAATCCCACCATCCCTACGCACCCAGCTTTGGAATTGATCTCCCTTCCCCTGGATTCTTAGAGCACACAAATGCCACCTTCCTGGTCCAACTCCTGAGCTGGGCTGTGGCCTTCTCTGGGTGTATGTGGGAGGAAAGTGACTCTTGTTCTGATGGGGGGGCCTGGGACCCTGTGATGGCCACCACTATGTGGGTGCTGATGCGTGTAGAGGGATGAGGGGGTTCTGACAGAAAGGGCTCTGCAGGGATGACTCCAGCATCTTCTGGGTCCTGGAGGAGGACGCTCTGCCCACTTTCCATCCCAGCCTCTGATCTGTGTGGTTCTAGCTCAAAAGGCAGCGTGGCACTCCCCAGGGCCCATCAGAGTTCTTCAGAAAGAATAGGGGGTCTCAGGAAACAGAGAAAGGCCAAGGACCAAGATGGAGGCAGACGGAGAGCTGCTGTGCCTGGAAAGGAATGGGAACCCACAGTGCCCTGCAAACCCTTGAGTTCATCAGAAGGCAGTCTGGGGGGCCTACTCTTTGCTGGACACCCCAAGCCACACTGGGCAGAGAACAGGGAGAAGCAGCACTGGGAATGTAAATGTGAGCCCTGCACCTCAGACCTGCAAAGGCCCGGGACAGTCGCAGGCTGGGCGTCTGCTGCACTGCAGCAGCCTTGCCATGGATTTGCTCAACAGATTGCTGCCCACCTCTTCTTGAGAACATGACTGTGTGTAACTTCAGGGTAGGGGAGAAGGCTGCAGGGCCAATGAGGCTCAAACAGTGTAATGTTGGCCCTTACCACCATGGCAGAGTCCACGTGTAGAACTTCTCCACGGGAGCAGAAGGTTAGACAGATGCATGCGTGGTGGGCAGTGAGGCCAGCAGGCTCCGCAAGCACAGGCATCTTCCTGTAGCAGGTCCTCACCCTGACACCCTCCCAAATGGCTAGTGACCTCGGGCAGGTCACCAAACTGAGCTCTGCCTCTGTTTTTGCTTCCTTCTCCAACACAGAATTCTAGGCAGGGTCCCTGACACCTGACAGGCATAATAGCTGGGCTGTGTCTAATTTATTGGATCTATAAAATACATCTGCTTCCAAAGCCCGTGATCTCATTCTCGAGGCCAAAGTTCAGGGGACTCCCGCGCACCAAGGACTCTGGCTGTTCCTCTCTGGCACTGTTTTCTGGTGTTTCTAAGGAGGATGGTGCTCCCCACCCTGCCGCAGGCACTGCGTCCATCCAGGGAATGGCCAAGGGAACAAACGTGCCCACAGTGCTCCCCTGGGGCTAACGAAGTCCAGCAGAGGCAGGAGGGATGGGGAGGCCCTATCTTGGGGCCTCTACCACCCACTTGCTGTGGCCACCTGCTGAGGTGTGTCCTACTCCTACGTACAACCTGCCACCCCAGCTGCACAGGGCCACGACGGTCACCTGGCTCCAGGAACTGCAGAGCACAGGCAGAGGGAGGCCACAGAGGCCAGAGAGGCCAGAGAAAACAGAGACCAGGAACTCCTGAGGCCTCCCTCCCCATCTTGGGTGGACCTGGGCCAGCTGCACACCCTCTCCAGACACAGCTCCTTGTTCTGCCAAAGGATGCTGGGCTGGGACCTCCAGGAGCTCACCAGGGTGCAGGTTCTTGATTTTGCTCTGTTCACATACTCCATCCAATGACGGTAGCCATCTGTCTCCCAGAAGAGGCCCCACAAGCCCCCAGAACAGAGCTTAGAGGTTGCCCCTGGAGCCATTCAGAGGCCCTGTGAAGACTCCTGGGTGACAGCCCAGGCTTTGGAGCTAGACATGCCCAGTTCAAATCCCAACTCTGCTGCGCACTAACCAGATGACCTTGGGGAGTCTCATATTTTCATCTGCACAATGGGAAAATCTGTGCCTACCTTTTCAAGGTGCTTATAGAATAGAAGACAGATCATGATGTACTCAAGGTGCTCAGTAAATGGCAGTTCTGATGATTAGGGCTGGGCTGGGCTGGGCTCTGTCTTGGATGGGGAAGCCTATGCCAAAAGTGGTGCACAGGTAAACAGGCACATGTTCTTCTTTTGTCCCAAATGAAATATAACCACGATAGATCTATGTCACCTGGCTCCGAAGAAGCCAAAGAAGTTCTAGGAGGAATTGGAGCCTTTCAGGCTTCACTTGCCATATACAACGCAGTGATTTGATGCTCTAAACACCCCAAATCCCTGCCGGGACCTGTGGAGTCCTCTTGGAGGAAACTGCCATCAATTCATGCCAAGCGCCCATATCACAGCCCAAACCTGGTGCCCGGGTGGCTCAGCAAAGAGCTCCATGCATTGGGAGATGTCCAGAGTGCCAGGCAGTGTATTTGACAGGCAAAGCCAGCCTGGGTTCCTCGATGGCTGTCCAGGTCCCCACAGCTCACTACAGGACTTGTTGACCAAGGAAGTCACTTATTTCTGTGTGCCCAGCAGCTTCAGGATAGGAGCACGGCTTCCAATGTCCTGTCTCACTAGAGTAGAGTAAAGCTGAAGGAGTTCCCGCTGAACGCCTTGCCCCTGGAGTGGCAGCTGGCATGTCAGAGCTGAGTAGTGTTTAATCCCATAATATTTCGTGCTGGAGCTGACCTAGAAGGACACTTCGCTATAGATTTAACTTGAAGACAAACACAGCCATCAGAAGGAAGCATTGCCAGTTTTCTTTTTCACTCAGCTGGTCACTAAGTCCACCTTCTGCAGAGATTTATTTGCCTGCCAAATACATGTCAGCCCAGCACGAGATAGAATTGGTGGCCCTGTGGCACAGCCAGGTCAGGAAAGGATTTCTGAAAGCACTGTAGTGCAGGTCAGTTGGAACCCCACATCAGCCAGATTCTGTCACCATAAAAATTACCTGGGTGAATCAACTTTCAAGGAGAAAAGGTACATTTTGGTTTATGGTATTAGAGGTTTCAGTCGATGGTCCATTGGTGCCGTTGTTTTGGGCCTGTACCAGAGCAGGGAGCTCTGACTAGTATCATGGTTGAAAGTAAAAATGAGCAGGAAAGACTGGGGTCCACTGTCCCAGTAACATAAAGACCTCCCCTTTAGCCCACCCCTGAAGGCTCCACCACCTCCCAATAGCACCACGATGCGGGCCACACATTTCAACACATGCACCTTTGGCAGACAAGTGACAGCCAAACCGCAGCAGCTCTCAACTATTTGCCAAATCAGCTAGTAGAGGCTTTCTGCTGACCTCATGCTGATGAGGTTAAAACTGAGCTGTAGAACTCCCCTACAATGTTAGAAGCTAGGAGAGGGGGTGGGGGAGGGGTGAACTGAAAGCTTCCCGGCACGGGAGGGAGTGTCTGAGGTCTAGGAGTACCCCGTACTAATTACATGGGTCTTGCAGGTGCTGAGAACCCACCCTTCTGTGCGACTTCCCCCTGTATATACACATACTGTGCATTAATAATAAGAAACAACTGGACCTTGCAGAACTTGAGTGCGCTCATACCAGGAACCTGCTGGGAAGCTGCTTCTCTGAGAGGCTTCCCGACCTGCATTGCTCACACACCCCTTTGCCAGCGATGACTGCTGTACACCTTGACCAACGACCCACGCTGGTACCTCGTCCAGGTTTCTTGCCAGCGGTTTTATGGATCTGTGGGTTGCAGCAAAACTGTTGACATCAACACATTATACCCACACAATGCCCGGCTCCTGGCCATGTCGTGGTCAGAGGGAATAATCCTGCAGCGGCTGTGGGAAAGCGGACCTCTGAGCCACAGCTCCTGTGCCCGCACCGCTGACGGATGACATCATTTCCTCGGCCAGGATGCGTGCCGTGAGAGCCCTGGCCAGGCTCTGCTCTTACCTGCCTGACAGGGCAGTGAGCTCATCAGAGTTTTGAGGTGGTTGTCCTGGAAAGAGAAAACACAGCAGAGAGAAAGCAGGACTCCAGCCTCCCCTCCCTGGGAGGGCTTCACCTTCAACTCCACATAAGCAAGGACAGCTAGTGCCGAGCAGGCGCCAGGTGCTAAGATAAACACAGCCAAACCCTTTCAACAAACACCAGCTACGCTGGCTCATGTGGCTGAACAGAGCCGGGCAGAGAGGGACACAAGTATCTGCTCGTGCTTTGCTTCCTCCTGCTGCCACCAGGAGCTGCACAACGGGCACAAGTCATATGCCCTTCGTGAGCTTCAAATTCCTTAAGTTAAATGTGGAGAATGTTCTCAGAGTGCTTCCTAAGGCCCCTGAAAAAGCAGTCATAAACCCACTGTGTCCCTGCTAAGTCAGTGAGTTCATGGCGTGGTATTGCCTTGTCTTGTGCTGCATCAGGACACCAGGGGCTGTGCCATTAAGTTGTGGCACACGATTGCCACTCATCAGGGCAGAAGCCCTTTCTCGCCGGGCTATCCTCTGCCCTCTTCATCTCTATTTCTGACCTCCATGCCTATCTTCTTCCCAGGGGTATCCACTATAATGTATTTGATACCTGTCCTTAGATCTGCGTGTATGTATAAATACGTGCTACCTGGGTGTCTATCTCTATCTGCCTGTCTCTAGATGGATTTTTCCTTCTAAAATATGCAGTTCAGTTTGGGGCCTCGCTTTATTTTAGTTTTTTGGAGACAGGCTCTTGCTATGTAGTTTAGACTGGTCTTGACCTCACTGTGTAGCTAAGGCTGGCCCCAAATCACAGTGTCCTCTTGCCTCGGCCTGGGTGTGTTTCTAATTTACTTGCACAGTATTGTGCCATAACGCTCATTCTGTTTCTTAGCCCCACTCTTTGCTTGTATTATCTCTTGTGTCGCTACGTGTACATCTACCTTGTTAATTCTTACTGGGTCATTTGGTTCCGTATTATGCAGCCGCCACATTGTTCTTATTTATTCCCCTGTTGCTGGACACCTTGCTGCTTATGTAACAGGCCCACGACTGCACGC
>NDGN011436915.1:0-18919 GCA_002564285.1 Tympanoctomys barrerae
AGGCACGTGCTACCATACACAGTCTCAGTTGCTGTCTCAGTGCACCCCCCAGGGCCGGGCCGGCACAGCAAGCCGGCAAGCTGGGGACCGAACTCCGGCCACTGCACTCTGCCTAAGCAGGTGCTTTAGTCCACTGAGCTATGGGGCTCACCAAACACTTCTAATGTTCTTAACCATTTTCTAAATGTGTAACCCTATGTAATTTTAACAACATACACATGTCATATGGTCTTGCCAAATCCCGTGATATAGTGAAAAATCTGCGATAAGCAATTCAGATTAATTTTTTTTTAAACCTGCAAAACAGTGAATCTGTGAAAGTCAAACTGCAAAATAGCAAGGGACTACTGTATTTTCTAAAGTAACATTTAGGGCTAGGAGTAGAGGAGAAGAGGGTAAAGATTTAAGGGCTTTTCCCAAGGAAGAATTATTGTTATTTTTATTTTAATTCTTTTGATATGGGGTCTTACTACGCAGTTCAGACTCAGTGATCCTCCTGACTCATAGTGATCCTCCTGTCTCAGCCTCCTCAGCACTGAGATTACAAGTGTGCCCCATCATGCCTGGGCTAGCACAGTGTACCCTGGCATGGCATGTGGTACCAGGAATCAAACCTGGGACCTTGTGCTTGCCAGGCAGGTGCTTAGACCACTGAGCTGTCTCCGCAGGTCCCAAGGAGGAATTGTAGTGTTGAACCGTGGAATTGATCTTGATAAGAAGAAAATTGTAGAACCTGGGGGCGGGGTGGAGGGGCTGCAGAGTGCTGGGCCTGAGGTTCATCTCGGTCAGGAGACTACTTGGAGAGCTGGGCGAGCGTTTCATCCCCCTTCAGAGGCCCTTGACACAGGGAGGAGAGCTTAACAAGACGGGCTGACTCAGGCTAGTCTGAAGGGTACGGCACACGCGGAGTTCAGGGGGTGCCAAGAAGGCAGAGACTCCATCCTCAGGGACCTGGCAGGTGTTGCCGGAGCCTGGCGTGTAGCTACAGCCTGCCCAAAGCTTTCTCCTCGCCTCGCATGCGGACGTCGTCCTTGTGGGCTGGAAACTCCTTCATTTGAGAATCACCGTTACCCACTGCTGTAGTAAAATTATATGATGAGTAGCCAGCATTGAAGCCAGAAGTGTGTCCTTTCCTCTGGGTGCCCCTCAGGGTTCTTCCAGCCCTCTTCTCCTCCCCTTCCCATTGCTGTCTGAAATAAAACTGGGAAGCCTGCAGTGGTTTGGGGCTTGTCTGATTGATGCTCAGAATGTGCGAGTACTGGAAACACTCGTGGATTTCTGGGTGTGACCCTAACAAGGGGATGTTCTTTGGGTTTGAGCTGATGCACAATGCCAGCAGTGCCACGCTGCGGGGCCACCAGGGCCACCAGGGCCACCAGGCAGTGAGCGCACACTGTGCCAGGGTAAAGCTGCCATCTCCTCACACATCTGTTGTTTTCTTCCTGCTACCTCTCCTAACTCCTTGGGATTATCTGCAGTCACCTGCTGTGCAGTGACCAGCGAGCTGCAGCTCACCTCTTGGTGACGGTCGCTGGGTGCCCTTGAATGGCCTTGCCCTGTCCCCTGAGCTTCTCCTCGTTTGCTACAGTGACGAGTAAATGCTGCTGAGTGGAGGGCTGATCACTCTGGGAGGTGTGGGCGTTCCTCCCGCCTGCGTGTCTCAGCCTTTTCCTCCTGTTGTCTCCTAGAGGGCGAGGGGCGAGCCCCAAGCCACATCGCTGTCCTGTGCCGGGGCCGCGTGTTCGTCTTTGAGGCGCTGTGTGAAGGGTGTCTGCTCACGCCGCCAGAACTGCTCAGGTTGGCACGAGACCTCCTTGAGTCTTTTAGCTTCGGGTTAGGTCAGTAGATAAAGGCTCAGTTTCCTTTCTGTAAGGGCACAGAAAACTGAGAAGGCTTCTACGTTCTTTTTTAGTTCCATTTTATTTTTAACTTAATTTTACTAGATGTTATAAGTGTCTGTTACATGGAGAAAAGAAAGACATTGCAGCCAAGACCAGTCTCACCCCCTCCTCAGAATCTGTCACGGCTGCTTGTATTGTGTGTTCAGTTCTTCATGGGACCAAAGAGCACGTACACCTACTGCATGCATGTGTGCACATGCAACTTTTTTGGAAATTATGCATTACTGTAGGCAGACTTAACCTTGTAGGTCTTTTGCTTTTGTAATTTGCGTGTATTTGCTGTATTTTTGAATTGGATTTGCCCAAATTTCATATCATTTATTGGATCAGGCTTACTAATGGGATTGCCCAAAGGCACTTTTGCAGCAATTGAATGCCTGTGAGCCATAGGCTTGCTTTAGCTTGTGACCCACTCTGTTTGGATGATAGAGAATGGTGGTAATGGAAGTATGAAAGTAGTGGACGAGATTACTAATAGCCCAGGAAGGCCGGTGACAAAAATCTAGGAAAGGACGAAGCTGGCAGTAGAAGGAAGGCAGATGGGCAGTGAAAGTCCCCTGGGGCTGAGGCTAGGGTAGCCGCAGTGGAACCTGTTACAGAAATGAAAGCAGCTCGAACACTTCCTGTGAGCCATCTTCACCGAGTGAGTATGATGGAGTTAGGCTGTGGGGGCTACTGGGGGTGACACAAGCACGGGTTGATGCCATTCACGGGCTGGGGGTGACTCAGTGGTAGAGGACATGCCTGCCGTGAGTGAGGCCCTGGGTTTAAACCCCAACTTTCTGTAGCACGGAAACCAAATAGCAGTGTAAGAGTGAGTGGGAGTATTGAAGGCAAACGCATAACCACTTTTAAAAAGATGAGGTACAGGAATGACATAAACTGCTATTGAGGTCATAATCTGCTGCTCTGGAGAGTGTGCCGAGACATGCGCGTGAATCCACATGACTGTGAAGGCTGGTGTGGCCCATGTCCTCCTGTGCTCCTCCCAAGTCCTCTCTCTCATCCTCCTCAGACAGCTGACGTACATCTCCGAGAAGTGCCACCAAGAGCCCCCTGGCCCTGGAGTCGCTGCGCTGACCACTGAGGAGAGAACGCGGTGGGCCAATGTAGGAACCACGCTCTGCCTAACAGACCTAATCCTTGACAAACTTGTAGGGTGTTCTGGACGTACTGTCCTTAAACTGTAGCATTTAGTCATCATCTCCTTTCCCTTTAGGCCCGAGAATATCTGATCCGTCTTGATCCAGAGAACTTGACTTCTTTGGAAAGAATTCAGAGCAGTTTATTCGTGTATTCCTTGGAGGACAGCAGTGCTCATGTCACCCCGGAGGATTACTCACAGGTGACTGTCTTGCTCTGTCATGTCCTTACAAGCTTCTCTGAAAGACTCTTTTTTGTTTTTTTGTATCAGGGATTGAACTCAGGGCCTTGAGCTTGCCAGGCAGGCACTTACGCCACTGAGCATATCTCCCTGGCGCCGGAGGACTCTTTATGTATATTGAGCTTCTAATTTTTATAGTCATGCTTTTAGAATTTTTCTCAGCTATAAAAACACATGTATCAAACTGACTCTTACACACAAATAAATACTGCTTTGTAAGTCCTTGCCACGTAGTCAGGTATAGTCCCCACCTGGGGTGAAGAAGGACAGCTTGCCGGCGTGTCACACCTTCTCGCTGGCTGCACGCAGGGAAGGTGTGTCCGCCGTCTCGCTGGCTGCACGCAGGGAAGGTGTGCCCAGGACCAGGAGTGCCCCGCCCTTCCCTGCCCTTGGGAATGTCTCCTGTAAGGACGCCTCTGAGCACAGACTGCAGTGAGGTTCCGGGCAAGGAGACCGTTTTGGTGGCCCTCTGCGGCCTGGTGTTTTCATTTCCTGGGCAATAAAGGGCAAGCTTTCGCTGGCAACATAGTCTTTTGAAAGTACTTAGAATTATTTCCTAATAGAGTCATCATTGTAAATGATAGGAAAAATAATTTTGGATAAAAATTGTGTAGCTAGAAAACAACATTTTTAGCTATGTTTTTGCAGTGGGAGGACAGAATGCTGCTTAAGAATGTATTTTAGTGCAGAATTGTTTAAACTTTGTTAGCTATCTGTTCTCAGATACAATTAGATTGTAGCTCACTATATACAAGGTTGACAGAAAAATGGTGAATATTTAAATTAAAAGAAATATTACAGTAAAGGGCATCTTGCCATCAGTCCCCCAGAGCCCTCCCACCCACTCCCAGCACCTTGGGGCTTTCTGAAGCTGCTCTGGAGTCCTCTTTCCTGGGTGTCTCTAGTTGCTGTCGTGGCTCCTTCAGGGTCCTGACTTGATTCAAAGCGTCTACCTCCCTTGGCCATTTTGACTTTGGGGAAGTGGCAGAAAGGTGCGTAGGGTGGAAAAGGACAGTGTCACGAGGCCACAAGCTTGGTGTTCTGTTGAGTGACACTCGACAGCAGTGCTCACCATATTTTCAGGCATACCTTGCAAAGATGCTGGATTTCCAGAACTGCTTTAGAAAGTTGCAGGAGTGAGTTAGTGTGCTCGGGGCACGTTAGGGAGTGTTTCGAGAGGGTTAGTGGCAGTGTGTCTCTTACTGTAGTGAATAAATAGTGTCTTGGAAACAGTTCGTTTTCGTTTCCCTGGTGTACACACATGGACCACGTATGTACGCAGAGTATACGTAATAGAAGCCTCATGAAACGGTCTGTACTGTTCTCTTCACTCATTGCATTCTATTTTATATTTTGTCAGGGTGTTAACTGTGGTATGCTAAATTGTGTCATAAGTCACGAAGGAGCCAGATCTAGTTTGACAGACAGGTTGTGTGAGATGTGCATTTTTATTTTTTTATTAATTTTATTAAGAAACAGGTATCAGTGAGACAGTTTCAAAATCGATTAATAGGACAGTTTCACTAACTAATACATTGCATCTTGTTATCTTCTTAGTGGTTATATAGTACAAGACGCAGACACGATATCCTGTCCAAATACTATTAGTACAAATCTTCTCATTGAATGAAGAGAAAGTAGCTGTATATCTATGCTATTTTATACATACAGATACAAAATGGTCCTTCCTTTGTATCCCCTTTTTTGTTTAGTTTTGTTAGAGATGGGTATTCCATTGCCATTTAAATGAGATGTGCATTTTTAAAGAAATTTACCTTTTAACTTTTTCGTGACTCAGCTCACCAAGGCCTCTTCTACGTTTAAGTTATAAAAGGCTTCTGTTTTCAATTGCATGTTCTCTAAACATTCACAAATAATGTACCAGGTTTCTCTTTTCTGGGAAGATTTTTGTGAGTTGAGATTGGAGAAATAAGTAAAGTTGTGGCCAGAGTTAGTATGTTTTGAGTATAATGATATCACTTTATTAAATTGGGTTGATTTGAAAAGCTGAGGAGAATGGTCTAAGTGTTTAAGGCATAAGTACTTGAGCCAGTGTCAGTGGGCTCCATCCTCTGCTTGCTTTCTGGGTGCGCAGCCCTGGGGCTTGGACTCAGGGGCCTCTGTGACGGGGAAACATGCACTTTCTTTTAGATACTTGCCATGGTCCTTACCGGAGATCCCGCAGTGCGCTGGGGAGACAAATCCTATAACCTGATTTCCTTTTCCAATGGAGTCTTTGGCTGTAATTGTGATGTAAGTAAACCATTGAAGTCTTTTCTTTCCTTTTCAGTTAGTTAACTTAATGGCAGTAGACCATAAATACTTAGGCTATGCTATGCTACAGAAAAGTAGATACGATTTTTTTAGTTGAATGGCAGTATATATGGAGTTGTTATAAACTCTCAGTGAAAGTAGAGCATAGGTCAAGTTATTTTCTTTTATAGTAAGACAAACTGTTCGATATGTATCTGCTAAAAACATTTTGCATCTAACTTTATGTAGTGTAATTTATTAAAACCCACTATTATCTGCTTGCATAGAACCATAGCTATTTTAAAAGGTATCATATGAAATTATGTTCAATGCATAAGGAAATACAAATGGATACATTTTTAGGGTCCCCTAGTAATTATGTAACTGTTTCCCCAAAATGACCATGATTTAGGGGGCATTGTTTTAATGATGAGTATTAAAATATCTGGTTGTTAGTAGCAGTTTAGATCTTTATGAAAAATAAATAGAATCAGGCTGGCCAGACAGCAGATTCAAGTGCCTACTTAGGCAGGTGCGGGGACCGGGGTTCAATCCCAGCCTGTCATGCTGGACCCTGGCCCTGGGGCGTGCTGAGATAGTGATTAAGCGTGGGCATGGTGGTGCACACCTGTGATCATAGTGCTTGGCAGGCTGAAAACAGGAGGATTACTGTGAGTCCGATCTGTGTAATGAGAGTCTGTAGACCTTGTACTAAATACATAAAATAAATAAATAGGATTATTCCCATTTTCTTGTACCTCTTCTCATGGTCATCACTAGCTTTGTCTTCGATTCAGATTTATAAACCAAGGAAAAAAATCAGGAAAAGGAAGAGTTCAGTGTTTTTTTAAAAAATCATTATTAAACTTTAAATGATGGAAATGTTACTCAAACTGGCATTTGCTGAGGAAGGTACTTACTGACATAGGGGAATACCTCAGTATGAGTAAGGCTGACTGCCTGTGTCCAGATGCTTTGGTCAGAATCTCTCTCCTGTCCAGTAGACTGCCCAACAGGATGTTGCCTGCAGTCTCAGGTCTTCAGAGGACTCTTAGTCCAGGGACTCCATAGAAATAGCCTGCTTCCTCTTTTATGTGGTGCTGGCAAAAGTCCTGAAGTAATTCTTGTACCTGGCTATGATGGTTCTGTGTGATGCACCTGCCTGGCCTGAGAATCAGGTGCTCACCTTGGCTTGGGCAGGGTCACATGCCCAGATGTGGCAGTTGCTCAGAGGGCAGGATATGCTCCTGCTCCAGAAGTGCGTGGACTGGCTGATAGGAGGTGGTAGGTGGGTCTGTCAGAGCAGCTCCTTGGGGTGGCCAGGAGTGGGGGCCTGAGTCTCTCTGGAGGTGGTTTTCCTGGTCTTCCCTTTGAGTCACTGTTGACACAGTTGCCTTGGTGTCTCTAGTCCCTTGTCTGGTCTCCTTGACTGCCCTCCTTCTGGCTCCTGCTCACCCTCTCTTTGAGAAGGGTCCTCTTGGAGGTGGTGAGCAGCCCTGGCCTCTCTCCTGTCTGCCGCTGTCACTAACATCCTCCAGCTTCTTGTTTTCCTTGGTTCCAGGAGAATATTGAGACACTGGTGCTGCATTCTCAGGTGGAGCGGGCTCCTTGGTGACATCTGATTCTCTGTGAGAGCCTGGGGTGGCCAGGGAGCTGCAGCCTCCTCAGGTGATCCTTGGGGCAGGAGCCGCTCCTACATCTGGCACTGCCTCCTTCACTGTCCACCCCATGTGGCTGCTGGGAGATGGTTGCCGTCAGCTCTGCCTTTGTGTGCTGTGGTGTTGACAGAGAAGTGCCAGATGTCAGCCGAGCGAGTCCATGGCCCCTGAAATCACAGAATGAATTTGAAGGACAGAGGAGGTTTCGAGTAGGAGCAGTTTACTGGGGACTAGGAATAGCTTCTGAGAGTGGAGGGGGGAGTCCTGCATGAGTCACCACCGTGGCCCTTTGGCAAGAGTAGTTTATACAGCACAGTCACTGTGTGGGTACAGTGTGGGTCAAAGTGTGATCAACAGTAAGATTATAGTAAGTCGCTTAGCTAATGTGATCTGATAGAGAAGGGGGCCAGGTAGCAAGGGCATACGGCTGACGCCATCCACCTTAGCTTATCTGTGAATTTTAAAAACAGGAACATTGTTGGGAAGGGATGGGACACACACACACACACACACACACACACACACACACACCGGTGTCTAATGCACATCTAGACTTAATGGAGTTGGGGGTGCTAGTGACTGTGTAGCTCTGCTCATCCCTTGGGGAAGCACGCACTCTCTCCTGAGGCCTGGTCGTCTTCAGATGCGCCTCCAGCTACCACTCTGATGGCTTCCATGTCCATTGACTTTGCTGTGAGCTGGCCACTGTCTGACTGCGCGTTAGTTTCTCTCTGACTTAGCTGCCTGTCACGGTGTTGGAGTCGCATTGAAAAGGCCCGGCCGCGTCCCTGCGGTTGGCTCTGCACCTCAGGCTCTCCCTGCCTTCCCTGCCCCGTCGCATTTAGTTCATGGATGATAACTGATAACAGTGTAGAGTGCAGGCGGCAACACAGAGAAGGAACCAGTGACGGGCTGTCAGCGCAGGAAGACAAAAAGGGGCAAACATTTGTCCTCTAGAGGGGAAAGAGATACAACTGTATGTATGCAGGGCGCCTTGGATAATTGTCCTGTGGATTTCTGCTGTCTGTGGAAAGGAGTAGTTAATGTTTAAATTTTCTTTTTCATTTTTTTCCCTCTTCTTAAATTCTTACATATTTTTCCTTTTTCCAATTTTGCATGCATATATCTGGTAATCTAAACAACTAAGTTGAAGACAACACGATGCACTTCAACAAATACTGTCAAGTTCATATTATTTTGTTTAGTGAAATTCTGAAATTTCTAAACTTTTTTATTATTACTATTTTGTATTCTCTTTAAAAAAAAAAACTTTTGCCCTCCAAAGCTGGTGACACATGCCTGTAATCCCAGCACTTGAGAAAGCTGAGGCGAGAAGATCCCTGTGGTTTGAGCCCAGCCTGGGCTGCATAATGAGAGACCCTAATAAGGAGAAGTCTGCTGTCCACTAAATAAAGGAAAAGTCTCTACCTAGAGTTTCTTTCCCTCAACACAGCCACAAGCCTGTAGCACCATGTAACACAGCCATCGTTCCTGCGTTTCTTCACACTGAGAATTATTTCCCCCATCACATCTGGGCACTCATATATATATATATACAGACTGGATATGCTTTCTAATTCTTGTCTAGGATTTTTTTTTTTTTCATTATTGGTGGTTGAGCCCAGGGCCAGAGTTAGATCCCCAGCCCATTCAATTGACTAGTTGATTGATTGATTAATTATTTTAATTTTTGAGGCAGGGTCTCACTGAGCTATGGCTGAACTTGCAGTCCTCTGCCTTAGCCTCCCAGATCCTGGGAGGGCAGGTCTGCGCCTCCAGGCCCAGCCCGAGTGGCACTCTGCCTGCAGAAGTTCACGGGGTTCTGAATGCCCTGGGATGGTCTGCCCTTCCCCCCGCCCCCACGCTTTGTAGCATCTCGGCACTGCCCACATGCGCCTACTTTGACTCCCTTCATTTCTCCAGTTGTTCCTGTTTCTTTATAGTTTCTCTCCTGGTTTGTGTTCCCTTACAGACAGGCACACACACAACCCTGAACCTAACAGCCTCGCTGTAAACATTGTATCTTCAAATAACATCACAGTGCCTAGGATGCCTGTATCTTTCTTATAGGAAGGGAGGCACGCGGGGGTTCTGTCTTTAAGAATATGCTGCTCCTCGGGCTTAGCCCAGCAGCTCCCGGAGCTCCTGTTGTGCCGTTGCAGCACGCGCCTTTCGATGCCATGGTCATGGTGAACATCGCCCACTACGTGGATGAGAGGATCATAGAGACTGAAGGCCGATGGGCGGTAGGTAGAGCGGGGGCTTCCTGTGCTCCTAACCCGTCACAGAGGAAGTAGTAAGTCCTGCCTGTTTCCAGGGGTCGGAAAAGGTGCGTGATGTGCCGCTTCCAGAGGAGCTCGTGTTTACTGTGGATGAGAAGGTACTAAGTGACATCAAGCAAGCTACAGCCCAGTTTCTTCAAGAGGTAGGTGTTTCTCTTTTCTTGTCGATGGTGATTGATGCTTTTTCTTTTCCCAGCCATATATAGTGGACCCTCAAGTCACAACCAGCCTCACATTCAACAACATGGGTTATGATCGGAAGTTTAGGGTTAATTTACAGCCGAAGTCTTGAGTGCAGCCTGAATGCCAGCCCCGTATGTAATGGCTACAAACTGAAGCCAGAAAAGCGTATGTAAGCATCAGTCTGAGCCCAGCCAGATGCATGTGCTCGTGGGTGTGATTTTGGTCAGTGCTTTGTATAATTGCTGTGATTACTGCCATCAGAATGCCCTGGAAGGATAGACAAGAAGCTACAAGAGGAAGGGAAGGTAAAGAAAGCAATCACAATTGAAAAGAAAAAGAAAATTACGGNGAGTGCATTTGTGGGACCAATCTCATTGATGTGTGTAGCCTGCCAAAATCCATCATCTCAGCGATCTTACAGAGAAAAGATTTGTATAGGGAAGCTGGTTTTCCTAAAGGTGTTACTCAGATTACTAAGTCTTGATCAGCATTAGACAAGATAGAAGGCTGTTATTAGTGTGGCTAAACAAAAGGTGAATAGCAGGTCTGTCTCAGTCTGTGATTTGAGAAAAAGTAGAGCTGTAGATGCAAATCTTGTAAAGGACAATCCATCAGTGAGTGATCATGGTGAAACTGGCTTTTGTTCTCATTAATTTTCAACTGTGACGAAAGTAGCCTTTTCTGGAAGAAAAGGCCCAGGAAGATATATATTACCCAGGAAGAGAAGAAAATGCCAGCCACAAGCCTGTGAAGGACACAACAGTAATGCTGTGTGCCTCTGCGAGTAGTGGTCTCACAAGAAATCTTTTCTTGGTTTATTGCTCTGTGACCCCTGTAGTGTTTAGAAAACATGAGGATGTGAAGAATAGGTTAGGGGCCCTGTGGAGGTCTATCACAGACCCTGGGTGACAAGAGTGCTTTTTCATGAGCGGATCAAGGAGGCTTTCTGTCCTGTTAAGAAATATCTAGATGACAAAAATTTACCATTCAAGGCTCTCCTTGTCATGGATAATACTCCTGGTTACCTACAAGATTTGGAAGAATTGGCTGAAGAATTCCCACACTGTCAAGTGCCTCCCACTTTATACAACCAACTCCTCGCCTGCAGCCTGTGGACCAGTAGCTTGTAGCTAACTTTAATAAGCCATACACCAAGCACTGTTTCTGCAGTGCTTCCAGATGGTTTCAGATACAGGTTTAACTCTATGAAGAGTTCTTTTTTTTTTTTTTTTGAGCCAGGGATTGAACTCAGGCCCTTGCGCTTGCCAGGGAAGCGCTTATTCCACTGAGCCATCTCGCTGGCCCTCTATGAAGAGTTCTAAACGAAACATTACAGCATCCTTTCCTGTGTGGGGTGGGTTGAGAAATCCTGGGCTAGTGTCTGTTTGGGGGCACTGAGGTCTGCCTGGCAGAAAGTGTGGCCTAAAGTCATACAAGAGAGAGACTTGGAAGGCTGTGTAGTGGATCCTGAGTCTTCACTTGACCCAGTGGTTGGTGACACTCACGATGACAGAGGCCACAGGCTTACAGGTAGGTGATGCTTGGGAACGGATAGAGGAACACAGAAAAGTTGTCTGCAGAGGAACTTAAGCAGCTTCTGGCTAAGCAATAAAGAATGAGCTTTCTGAAGAGGAGGAGAATATAAGTCCAATAAAGTTCTTCTGAAATAAAAGAAATGCTGAAGAAAATGGACAAAGCTACAAACATTTGTAGAAAAGACCCACCCAGAGAAACAGCCAATTGTTGCATTTATTTGCTTAATGACAATGTCATTTACACTACAGAACAGTATTAGAGAAGAATGGAAACAGACCACCTTAGACTAGCTTTTAGTTCTGAAAAGGTCGAGATCCCATGAGCCAGAAGCAGGTCCTAGTGGGCTGTAGACCCTCCCAAGGAGAGAAAGGACAGCAGAGAGCCTGATTTCTGACCTTCTCATGGAAGGGTACTTTCCTTCTGAACAGCAGCCACTTGCCACCTCACCCTTCCTGCAAGGCAGAGATGTTGACTTGATTGGTGAGTACAGAAGAATGAGATTGTTGTTTCTGGTCAACTGGGCACATTTTTAACTTGGTGAATACATTAGGAGAGTTTGGTGAAGTACACACATTATACAACCCTTTTTTATTGTGGAAAGGTTAGTTAAGGGGTGCTTTGGGAGACTCAGAACACGTTTTTGGCATTTCCATTTTCTTGTATGGGGAGAGCAGTGTTGAGTTCCAGCCAGCCCTTGCAAACAAGTTGAGTTTACTTTGGCCGTCCTCAGGTGTGTCTGTGGAAAACACTTTAGGACCACAGCTTCGGAACTCTAGTTACTTGCCTGCTGATGGAGCTCCTGAGTGATGGTCCACTTTGGATCCCCTGTGGCTGACTTTCACTGTTCTGTTGCCATCTGTCTCCTGTAGGCGTCTGATCTGCAAATCGTAGCACCTGCCTTCACCTCTTTCGGCAAGAAGCTGACCAAGCAGCACTCACTGCACCCTGACACATTCATCCAGCTCGCGCTGCAGCTGGCCTATTACAGACTCCATGGACGGTGAGGGCTGTTCCTTCCTGTGTTCAGAGTCTCAGGCCGCAGGGCGTGCATTTCCTGAGCTGTTCCAGCCTCGCGGCCCAGCATGTTCAGTCTTATGGCTGGGCAGCAGGTCCCATTGTGTTCTGGGACCGTGTGGTGCTGCTGCAGGTTGTGAGCGCACCCTGCTCCCCTTCCCGTTCGCAGCCTCCTGCGTGCGTGAGACGGGTCTGCTGGCTCTGAGCAGCTGCACCATGAGAGCACATGAGAGCACATGGTTCTCCTGCACCCTGGTTTCTGATGGGCTTGTGAAAACTGGGTCGTGTGGGTGATGCAGCCTTTCCTCATTGTTGGAAGAGACAGGCACTGTGTTGTGACTTTCTAGAGCCCGAGCGAGAGTGGGAGCCCCTTGGCCTTGCCCTTACATCCAACCTGATGTAAGTGATGACATTTGGGGTCGCTTCCACCTTTGTGAGTAGAGCTGCTAGGGCATTCACTTACAAACACTTAGTTCAGTTCTTTTGGGAAGTGAAATTGCTGTGTTGTATGATAATTTTATGTTTGGCTTTGAGGACTGCTAAGCTGCTTTCCATGTAGCTGTGTACCACTTGGTTTCCATCAGCTCCATGCATCTGTTCCAATTGCTCCAAGTGGCTTCCAGCACTAACACAGGGTGATCACACATATGGAGAATAGTTGAAGAAAATTTACTGCATGGAAAGGCACTTTGGCCTTAAGCCTCTTCAGAAATGCGTGCTCTCAACTCTGAATACACTCACCCCCTGGTTCTTGCCACTTTCTGCAGCAGTTTGGAGTCCTCTTTTGTGCCCTTACACGATGTGATAAAACATACAGTAAACGCTATTGCTGAGAGCCATCCGACAGAAAGGCGAGCTCGTAGGGACAGGCCATTGTGTCCTCACACACTGCATTGGGCCTCTGGCTATGTGGCCTCTGGCTATTCCCCAAACTCAAAGTGACCATGAAAAATAAACATTTTGAACCAAATTGGGACACTGAGGACCCATGACAGTACAGCCAAAGATACTCATGAAAGCACTCCAGAGGTACAGAAAGTGGCAAGGATGGTGAGGTGAGGTTGAGGGGAAGGGGGATAGTTTGAGGATTGACGGATAGCTCTGTGCTTTTTACAGTAACAAATGTGTTAAAATCTACATATTCACCATATTTGTGCGTCTTTGATCCATGTGAGTTAATTTTTATACATGTCATAATGTAAGAGTCTGTATTGGGACTCCGGAGAACAGAAATAAGATGCATATTGACGGGGGGAGGGGCGATTGATTGAGTGACTGATTGGTTGATTGGAATTTGTGCTGGGAGTTGGTTCTTATGACTGTGGGAATGGAGGTCCCCATCTGCCTGCAAGCTGAGGAAAGCTGGTGAGTTCATGGGCCTGAGTCCTGATTCCTGAGAACCTGGCACAGTGGTGGGAGGGGGTGAGGAGTCAGGCTGGGAGGCCGAGAGCAGGGGAGAACACGTCTGCTCCCAGGCAGCTTCCCTCCTCTGCCACCAGGCGATGCCTAGCACAGAGGCGTGTGCCAATCCAGAGCACCTGTCTTCTGGAAACACCTTGTGGACATGCTCTGGAGCTCCCCTCTCCTGGCCCAGCTGACTCTGACATGTGCCGACCGGCCACCTGGGGCCCAGCTCCGCTGTAGGGTGCTATAGGGTGCTTTCTTGTCCAGTTTGGTCATCTTGCACATCTGGTGGCCGTGGTGGGAGAGGGTTTTGGCTTTCACTTCTCTCCGGTTGTGTCTACCTTTGCATGAGGACTAGGCTCTCTTTATCATTGGAACTGTGCAGCCAGTTTGTGACCCAGAAGTGTCCTTTCCAAGGTTGTTTGGCTTCTCTGGGTCACTTCAGATTCCTCCAGAGCGGAGAACCAGGGGCAGCGACCGTGACGTGGGGTCTGCACAGGCTGTGTGCATGGCCAGCAAAGCAGCAGACCCAGGCCCTCCCATGCTCTGGCCTGCAAATCGTCTGAAGTGCAAGTTTTGCCTGGAGCCTGCGTTGGAGGTCTCAGTCTCTGAATAAAGCCAGCTTCATTGGTTTGCTGTGTTTGTGATGATGTCAGAGTGGTTCTTAATGACACACTCTTTGTGTTGTCGTAGTCCTGGCTGCTGCTATGAGACAGCGATGACGAGATACTTCTATCACGGCCGCACAGAGACGATGCGGCCGTGCACCATGGAGGCCGTCAGGTGGTGCCAGGCCATGCAAGACCCTTCTGCCAGCGTGAGTGTCCCCGAGGGGAGGCTTCCAGATTGGTTTCATTGTTCTCAAGGAATCCTGGGTCATTGAAGTGCTTGGAAACGTTTTGTTTTCGGAAGTTTCCAAAGCACATGTGTG
The DNA here is from genome assembly GCA_002564285.1 of Tympanoctomys barrerae. Taxonomy (NCBI): domain Eukaryota; kingdom Metazoa; phylum Chordata; class Mammalia; order Rodentia; family Octodontidae; genus Tympanoctomys; species Tympanoctomys barrerae. The sequence goes on from NDGN011436915.1 coordinate 14,547, forward strand.
TTCATTTGCCAGTGAAGCATGTGCTTGGAAAGACTGAGGAACAGAGAGCTGGCAAAGGGAAAGAAGCGGTAGTGACGTGAGACAACGAGCCCGCCACCCAGCTTGCTGTGGTGACTTCTCACGGTGTCTGTTCACCCAGATACCAGGTTGCACATCTGCATATGTGTGGTTTTTGTCAAAAAGCTGAAAAAACAAACAACAGCCAAAGAAACACAGGCCTGGAGAAAGCAGCCCATTGGTGCCAGTTTCTGGGCAGTGTCTTCGGACTTGGCTCTGTGACTGATGTGCGTGTCGAATGGCACCGGGGACAGCGGGGCTCTTCCTCAAGCCTCGGGAAGGAAGCTTTCCTTCACAGGCTGTTTCTGAAATATGGATTCTGGTTCTCAGAAAGCACCAGGACCAGAACAGGTGTACAGGTTTTGTTTTGCGGTTTTTGGTTTTTGAACTGTTTAGACAGCTCTTGCTTACTGTTGTTTTGGGTTTTGTTGTCATTTTAGTTTTGATGAACTTGGTCATACACATTTTATTTTTATGTTGTTACTTTTGTAATTACTGTTTAGTTTTGAGGTCCCAATTGTTTTTGTCCCTACATTTGTCACTCTTTGAGCACTGCCTGCACATTCTCATTTTCCTTTTCCAGAAAAAAACAAAACAGAGAAAAAAAAATCAATCAGAAAGCAAGCACATGGGGAAAGAAAGGCGGTAGGAAAGCTGATAAATATGCAGTGGCACACACCATGGGTTTCTGGAAAGCTCTCCTCTCCCAGACTTCCCAAGTGCTCGTGGTCGCGAGCTTCGCTGCTCTCTGCTTAGGTGGGTTTTGTGCGTTTTTACTGAACTTGCTTTCTTGGTGTGTATTGACGTGCAATCATCTTGATCTTTAACACAGCTTTTTGAGCGGCAGCAAAAGATGCTACAGGCTTTTGCAAAGCATAACAAAATGATGAAAGAATGTTCTTCTGGGAAAGGTATGTGTGCTGGAATAATTCTGACGTGAGAAGAATCACGTTGAAAATGTTTTTTGACTGCAGATATGGGGTTCTGTTGCAGGGTTTGACCGTCACCTTTTAGGTCTTTTGCTCACAGCGAAGGAGGAAGGTCTTCCGGTCCCGGAGCTCTTCACAGACCCACTTTTCTCCCGAAGGTAATATAGTGTAGTGCTTTATACTTGTGCCAGAACTGAAAATGCTTCAGAAACAATTTCAGCATCAGTCGGCCTAAATGACACCTTTCTTGTGCTGTGCAGTGGAGGCGGTGGGAATTTTGTCCTCTCGACAAGTCTGGTTGGTTACTTAAGAATCCAGGGAGTGGTGGTCCCCATGGTGCGCAATGGATACGGCTTTTTCTACCACATCAGAGATGACAGGTGAGGCTGCTGTCCTGTGCCTACTAGGTAGACTCAGAACGGTACCACGTTTGTTGCCTGAATGATTTTCTACACCGTGATTCTAATCATGTTGTTATCTGTCACTTGCTCTCTAGTAGCTATTGTTGACTACTAGAACTTAGACATTTAGTATGTATTGTATTTTTCTTTCCTGCTTTTCAGACACAAAGTCAGTCCTGTAGAGGTTTTAATTCAAAACACTGTTTCAGGTTGTTCCAGGGATCATATCTTCAGCCTCAAAACCAGTACATTGTTTAACATGAGAGTTGAGATCAAAAACTGCAGTGAATGTTGACATTTTTTAAAAGTTGTATTACAGTAAAGCTTACCTTGTTGAGTCCCCTCCGAACAATCTCTGTCTCACTTCTTACTACCCCATCATTTCTGCCCCTTTCTGCAGCGGTTCTGAAGTCCTCTTTCCTAAGGGACTTTAGTTGCACTGTCATGGCTGCTTGGGTGTCCTAATCAGTTTGAAACATTTCCCTTTTATGGTCATCTTGACTTTGGGAAAAGCCAGCGGTCGGATGTGCCAGGTCCAGTGAATGAGCTGGGTGGGAACGCGCCATCATGGCCTGGTGACCTGCTTGGCTGCGCTGGCGCTCGGCAGCGGTGCTCCCCACATGTTCATTGACACCTCGGAAATATACTCAAGACTGGGAACCTCCCAGAGCTGCTTCCGGAAGTGGCAAGAATGGTGCAGTGAGTGTGGTCAAGGCACGGGAAGGGCTTGAGGGGGATTCGGGGCAGTGTGGCCTTTACATTTTTGCATTTAAACATTTATTATGTATTTTGATCTTCCCATAGAAAGCATTTTATGGTTTAGCTCAGATGAAATTTGTAAGTACATTCCACCCTGTTTCCACAGGCTCTGCATAGCAGAGTGTAGGGATGCAGCACCTCAGATGGAGCATGAGAAATTAGAATGAAGTATGCATGAAATAGTTCAGTTTTGAACATAGTGTTTTTGTACTTCTCCTTTTTAAAAGATGTTGTCAGCAGCAGCAGAGTTCCAGAACCATCCTCGGCTCCCCTGTGTCTGGTGCGGTTAGTGCAGGTGGCTGTGCCAGCGGGTGGTGCTTTCTCATAGTGCTCAGTGTGTTCCCATTAATATGCAGATTACAAGGTACGTGCTAAAGAAGAGTCTTTTTCATAAACAGGGTCAAAGTCTAAAATCTTTACTAAGGGCCGAGGGGATGGCTCAGTAGAATAAGTGCTTGCCTGGCAAGCGCAAGGGCCTGAGTTCAATCCCTGGCTCCACCATTAAATAAATAAATAAGTTTTAACTCTTTACTATAGTGCATACATGAACATTGTCAACTTCCCTGAAGAGTAGCAGTGACTGGGTTCCAGCTGCACACACCTCAGCGCACCTGTGAGGATCCAGGGAGACTGCCACTCACTCATGTAGAATCCTCAGGGGGAATTTGGTGCACTGGGGCATTGCTGTGAGAGCGAAGGATGAAGACAGACAGAGCCTCCTCTCCTGCAGATCAGACACGGGCAGAGGAGCAGGGTGGTCCTGACCACTGAGAAGTGCTGTGGAGAAGCAAGCAGGCCGCATGTGACAGAGACCAGCTGGTAGGGTGTGAGCAGTGTGGTCCCCTGGGGCCAGGGGCAGGCCCTGGGAGTGGGGCAGCAGTGGACGTCAGAGGGAGAGGAGCGCAAGGCGCTCTGGCTGCTGCTTCCTGTCAGCTGCCACCGCTGAGCCCAGGCAGCCCCCGCCCCTCTTCGGCCTCACAGCAGGCTCTTGCCCGCCTCACCTCTATACAGAAGTCCTGCTGAGCCTTCTGAAGACAAGTCAGGGGGTCTTGCTCTTCGCTCTTCAGAGACCCCTCACGGGCTCCTGGGAGACTCCACAGCTCGAGCTCGGCTCCGTTTCCGACTTTCTCCTCAGCTTGGCCTTTCCCTTGGCTCTAGCCTCACTAGTGTCTTGGGCCGTGAGTGTTGTGAGCAAGCCCCTCAGCACTGCATGAGGATTCCTCTGCAGGGGCCACCACCTTACCTCATGCAGGAGTCTGTTCTGGCATTGCTCATCTGAGAGGCACCCTGTGATCCTTTGGGACAGCGTTTCTCTTCCTCCCCTGTGCCCTGTGCCTTTTTTTATAGCGCTGATAACTGTCCTGTGTGAGTCTGTGTGTATGTATATATGTATGCATGCATGTTCAGTGCATTATCTGTCTTCCTTCCCTTGGACACAGGTAAACCACATAGGAACCATGTCTGTTATATCCCAACAACGTAACAACCTGTACCTGTGTTGTACCCAGTAAATGTTTTCAGAATAACTTTGTCGGCAAAACCATGCAGGTCCTAGGATAGCTAAGGCATTGGCACACGCGAGGCAGAGGGCAGGCGGGCTGTCTTTGGTAGTCGAGGCCCAGTGATGGAGGAGTTGGGAGAGGGCCTGTGTTGTCAGCCCCAGGTGCACATCAGAACCATCTGGAGAGCTTAAAACGACAAAAACACCCTGGAGACACTATTGTGGGTGGTGTAAAATCTGAGCAGAGCCTTGTGACACGATAGGAATACCGGCAGGTATTTGACACATTTTAAGCCCAGAAGTGACTTGTTTTACTTATATGTAAGAGGATCCTGGGCTGCTCCCTGGAAGTACATTGGCTGGGCCGTGTTGTGGTTAAACTAGACAAGGGAAGTGAGGAGGTGTCTCAGTGGTGTCCATTTGCTGTTAATACGCAGATGCTAGTAATTTGTAAGGGAAGAGGCTGGTTTGGGCTTTTGGATCAGGCCGCCCGTTTGGCAGTGAGTTGCGGCACAGCAAGCGGGCAAAGAGGAAGACAGCAGAGGGGCAGCCTCCGAGTGTCATACCTACCCTGCTCTGTAGCCTTTGGTCCTGGAGGGCGGCTCCTGACACCTGGTCTTTCTTCAAGGTCCCGCCCCTCTGGGACACTTGAGATCTTGAGGGCAGTTTGCCTTCAGCTGAGCTGATATCTCTGGCAGGGGTGCTGATAGGTTTTTTTTTTTTTTT
>NDGN011436930.1:0-10871 GCA_002564285.1 Tympanoctomys barrerae
AGAATGTTTTCTCTCCATGTGACTCTCCTTAGGCACACTCTACATCATCAATCACTTTGCTCTATGGCCCCATAATCTCCTTGATCAGAAAATGTGGGACACCACTGAGTTACATGATACTACAGTACAAGTTCTCTTATGTCCTGAGTCCTCACTGACCTTGAAAGGCTAGGTCAATGTTGGCTCTCCTTGCAGCCCTCCTTTTTCTCTAATTTTTGGTCTGCAAACTTAAGTTGTTGACCCTCCAGAAGAGAAGCTTAATGATATTATTACCCTATAACATAGGGAGTTGAGCTTAACCTCACTATTTGTCAGAATATTAAACCTCCTAGACATAACATGGAATGGATATTTTCCATCAAGTACTGATATGCTAAACTTTAAATACCTACAGAATGGAAAGAAAAAATAAAAATATTTAAAAATAGGATCAATTACATAGTTTTACACAGAAATTTAGAAATCTAACCACATACAGCATTGTAGCAGGATAGTCATGTGACTTTTTTGTCTCTTGTTTTCATTTATTACCCTTTTTTATGACTATCCTTTTTGCTGACAGATATATATCCATACCCTAGCACAGTTCTTGTCCCATTATAATTAAAGGATTGTATTCCAAAATATTATGTCACAATCATATGAAGTTAGTGCATTGGTCTCTTTACTGTACAAAAATTCAGCCAAGGAAAAAGAATTATTGGTAACAAATAGGAGAGGAGGCATAAAAACAGAGAAAGCACTAACAGCATGGGAATAACAGCACACAATCTGGGAATTTTATCTCCCAAAGATTCTAAGCTAGAAATACTACATTTTATTGCTAAGAAAATCACTTTATTATGCATGAGGAGATATAATTACTCTGAAAACCAAACATGCAAAGATGTCACATCTGTCTTTGTCTAACCACTACTGATTTTCCATGAAAATGACTTATTTTCTCTTAAGACAAATAACTCACCTGTCCTTAAAGAAGCATTTCTCTTTGCCATGCTCTGTCACTAGGAAAACTCCTGAGAAAAATAAAATATTAAATGTGATTTTTAAGAAAACCAAAAACATTACTTTTATGAGAAGAATATAGAAAAAGGGGCTAGAATAGACAAAAAAGTGGAAATCAGTTTTCAAAAGAGGAGCAATTATTGATTTTAATTCAGTTTCAATAGTGTGCCTTAAGAGCACTAATATTTGAGCTTCATGATAGATCAAAGGGAGCTATAGAATACTGGGTCCAAGCACCAATTTCCACCACTTATTGACAATGAAAAAGTCTTTCAGTTGGGTTTTGGATGGCAAGCAACAGAAATAAATTCCCAGAAAGCTCTAAGAGAGATTTTATTGAGACAATATCAGGGATTCACGGAATGTCCAGAAGTTCAAAAACCAGGAATAGACATAAACCAAGACAACTTTGGACTGAAGAAATTGGAACTCCAGCTGTTCTCCCAGTAGCAATGGACACATCAAGCTATGAGAGATGGAGATGGAGTGGGACTGAACCTCTAGCAGTACTTTAGGTGTCAAGTCAGGCTTGGTGTCGCACGCCTGTAATCCCAGCACTCTGGAAGCTGAGGCAGGAAGATCACTGTGAGTTAGTGACTAGTCTGGATTACAGCCTGAGATGCATAGCAAGACCCTGCTTCAAAAACAAACTAACAAACACAAAAGGCAATAAAACCCCAATACTTTAGGTATCACAGCTGTCTCCATAACTAGGTATTTGGGGATACCTCACTACAGCATCAGCAGACTATATCCAAGAGGAAGGGTGTTAGTGTATTGTTAGGAAGGGGGAAACACTCAGAGCAGTCAGGAAATGATCAATTTCCATTTATGAACTCCACTAAGAAGTTAAATATCTTAATCTATAAAATTCAACTGAGACTTCCCCTCCCTCCTTGTCTCTTAACAGGATTTCTAAAAGGCTCTCACCATGCAATATGTACTCATAAGTGCTTTAAAAACCAGCGGGTACCTAATAAATGTGATGCACTTATCAGTGATATGACCTGCAAGGGGAAGTATGAAAACACATAGCAGAGAACGTAAATCTAAGGAAAATAACACTAAAAAGCCATCATAAAATGTAAAGTATTGTCATTTTGATGAGTGTTGCTCACTCAAATATTGCATCTACTTCCTATAGCAATTTTGCTTCAAAAAATAAAGGATTAGTAAACAAATATCCATATACGTAGGATTTGAGATAGTACAATAATTATCATAGTGGTAGTGTGTAGATTTTTTTTTTCCTCAAGATCTTTTCAGAGTATTTTTTAAAAGCAGGTTTATGAGGGTTTTTCCTAAAAGGCCCAAGAAAGGAAATGACTCTTCAGATGTCTCAAGAATGAGAAATTCATTCAAGTACTAAGAAGACTGTATTTTCTAGTAGCATTCTTGTTGATTACTTATTTGTAAATCAGCAGGTATCACTTGGCTGAGGAATAGAGTTCTTAAATGACTTATTACCGAGCAAGTTGAAAAATCAGTCAAGGATCTAGTCAGTTAATTTCTTTGGGCTACAAGTTGGAATTCTTTTCCCTTTCATAATTGTGCTATAGAAAAACAGAGAACTCAAAAATCTTTGCAATGAAAATTTATAAACAACAATATATATCACAACAGTTATTTAGAAGTTCTAATGTAATATAAATGTGAATCATTTAATACCATTGAATCGTAAATTGAAAAATGATTACTATGGCAAATTTTGTTATACATATTTGGCCACAATAAAAGTTGAAATATCCTATAAAAAGTTTTGATATAAATATTCCCAATTCAGCTTATTCCCTGTCATTCAGATGTAAAAGTCAGCATAATGATAACTACCCTATCACTTTGGCTTAGATACATATTTCAGGTATAACTCTGATTTTCTAAAGATTAACTCTGCTGAAGTTTATTCAATGAAATTCAGTGAAACGACTTTAGATTAAATGAATTATGTTATTATTAGTTAACCAGGCCTTGTCCATTTACATTTACAATTTTTGGCTACTCTCAATTTAAACAATAATTTTTATGGTTTCCATATTTAAAGCCTTCATTAACATTAGCGAACTTCCAAGTGTCATGTTGTATTTATGAAAAGAGAAGAATAGGGACCCAAGGCATCATGAAGCGCATGGTGTGGATGAAAAAATCTGAAATGAAAAGTACAAGAAAGGAAGAGAAGAAGGGTGACTGAAGAACATGCTGAGGAGAGGGGAGCTACATGGACTTTTTTCTGCTGGCCACTTCTCAAAAAGCTAACAAACTAACCATGAATGAATTTACCTTATATGAACTCTTTTCTTTCAGGACAATATTCAATGAAAATATGGTAAGCACATACTCTGAAGAGAGTAATGTAGCAGAATACACAACCCTAAAACATGCCTCTTGGGCATAAGGATTAGTTTGAGCTGCAGGCAATCAGAAAACAGATACTGTGCAAGAAAGCTCTTTCCCTCCCTGATTTGCCTGGTAGCAGAATGTAAATTCACAAAAGTATTCCTTTCTCTTCTCTATAAGTAAAGATGAAAGTTTCTACCTGGAGATGACTGTAGACCCTCATCAGCCTGGAGGCAGACCCAGAGGCAACCATACTACCAAGTGTACTGACTAGATTTTATCGGCCTAGTGCTCTACATCGTGGCCCTCCCATAATGTACCAGCTTTATAGGGACAAAGTGCTCCCCCTCTATCTTGTAACTTCTCTAAAAACATATTGTTCTTTGTTGAAGAAGAGATATAACACAGAGTCCTATGCAGGCTTTCAGAGAGAGCAACTCTCTTCCCTGAATTGTTTCCCATGCATATATCTGATACACATTTTTCTCTTATTAATCTTGTTTTTGTCTTATTAATCTGTCCTTTGTTACAAGATCTTCAACAAAAGTTTAGAAGGGTAGAGAGAAAATGATTTTCTTCCCCTATAATTAAAAATGTCACAGATATGCAACAACATGACCATCAGCTTATGAAAAAGTCTAATCTATACTGACATATTGAATGGGGAACAGGAAAGAGTAGTCAATGTCATACATACCAAAGGAAATGTGAAAGATTATCTGCACAACTATAACTAGAAAATCCAAGTAATAGCCATCTGTATGTGTTATTCAGGACAATTGTTTTCTGTTTTGATTAAAGGACTTCTATGTTGAGACCTCTCTATAATTTTTACCTCTGGGTTAGGACCTAAGTAGAGAAGGTTAGGGCCTCACCACGTGCCTAATTTCCCAAAAACAAGAAAAAAGTATCAAGAGACACTTTTAGAAGACCTGGGGTTTCAACAAATACACTTTGAAAATCTCTGTACCCTTATTCTTCACAGATGACATAATCTGATGGACCCTTATAGTCATATAGTACACACTGACAGACTTTCAAATGATCGGGAAACATTTGGGATCACTGAAATTAGAAAAAGACTCTACATGAGACACATTTGGCTGAACCCATGTCATACTGCTACATTTAGCTTTTAGAAGCAACTTTGGCAAACTACTCAGCTGATAATTAAAACACAAATATTATTTGATATTTTCCAGTATCTGAACCTTCAAAACAACTGCATGTCATAACAACTCAAATATCTTTCTTCTCAGTGAAGATTTCAGAGTAATTTCTAAATCTTTTACTCTGTCAGCTCATTACACATATCCAAAATAGTTTAGCAGTTTAAAGTGCCTGCAAGCAGGTGCAGGGGTAGGGGCTCTGACCCCATGCTGGCCCCACCCTGAGGGCGAGCTAAAACAGCTATTGAGCCTGGGCATGGTGGTGCGTGCCTGTAATCCCTGCTCTTGGGAGGTTGTAAACAGGAGAATCACTACTGGTCCAATCTAGTAGTGAGACTCTGAACACCCTGTAGACCCTTCACTGAAATACAAAAAAGAAACAAAAACAAAAACAAAAAACACATTATCTGGTAAGAATGGGTGTCTCAGTTACTCTTCTCCCATTGCTAGGCCAAATATCCGACACACAAAATGAACAGAAAGGTTTAGTTAGCTCACAGTTAGTAGAGTTTTTACTTTATACTCAGCTGGCTCCAAGGCAGAGTGGCACATGGCAAAGAGAAATCTTTTATGGTGGTGGCAAAGAGCAGAGAGCAAAAGGAGTGGCAGCAGTTCAGGCAGCTAGCTAACCTCTCTCCCCTCCTTACATTGTAATGCAGATTATGTGCTCCAGGGCAGGTGCAGCATCCACACCTAAAATAATCCATTTGCAAACTCCAAAAGCTGCCTGATGACTGCATGAGGCTTCAAGGGGACAACTATACAAAAACCATAGTAATGGGTGACCTTTAAAAGACCCACATATTCATACTACCACAGCAACATGCAGTATCTACAAAGAAAAACTTGTTCAGTCTAAAACTTAGCCTAAGCTGACTAGTATATTCTGTGGCAACTCTCTGTGTAGCCGATAATTTGGAGTTTTATTCAGTCCCTAGAGCTTGCAATTCAGTGTAATATTTCTCACTCCCCGAAGCAGAAATCCTGGAGTGAAGCTCCGTTTCTGGTCCTAAACAAGTTGCTTTTCTTACCATTAAATTTGCTGCTCAGGTTTGCAGTACTCTCTTACTTTTTGGAGAGATTGTTTGAAACAAAATATAATAGGAACTTGATTTAAAAAGAGATCTACTGGAGGTCAGAGAAAACCATAAACAGGAATTCATTTTTTTTTTTACAAACTACTCTTTTTAAAAAAAAAATTTGTCATTTTTGCATTCAAGGTTTATCTTTTTGAGACTATTTTATAATATAACTTACATATAGGAAAGCAAACACTGCAACTAAGCAACAAAAAAGCCAGTATGTTCTGTGTAGCCATTCCTGCATTTTCTGAGAGGATTCTCTACAAAACAGTCTTCCTAAATTAAAGCCTGACACTATGAAAATAGTTTAATTTTGTTTTAGCTCAATATTTTATGCTTATGTCTGAATCTTTGTGGATAAAAAATATTATCTCTGTTCTTCTAGACATAAAAAGACAACACCGATTATATTTGTGGAGCCTGTGAAATGTAAGCGGTATACATATTTCAAAGAAATCTAAAAGGACGATTCAACATAGTAGCAATGGTTTTGCTGAATCCATTTAAGAAACTCTCTCTGCTATTTCTAACAGCTTATTTCTTTTTCATTTCAAAATCTAGCCCTCAATTTCATAACTAACAGAAGCAATATTCTCTTAATGAAGCTAAAACTATCAAGATGTCAACCAAGCCTTGGTGTAACAAACTTACATCCGAATCTCTTTTACTTCCTTATACAGTAATAGTTCTGTCTTATCAGGGATGAGTTGATAAAAGATGCTGAATGAAATGAGGACAGCTGAGCTTCTAGACCCTGACTGCTACCAACTGTAACAATCACAGCTCAATGGTTTCCAGCATTTCAGGGCTGGGCTTTAGGTTTCCAACCAAAGCACATTGGACACAGATTCTGTTCCTTTCAGGATAACCTCAATATCCAAAGTTGTAAGGTTCCTTACAGAGAAATCAGAAGAGTTGGTCTTCTGAAGACCATTTCCTCACTGATTTATACCCAAATTCAGTGATCTCTGATTTTCATTTGTATTTACATTCACATGGTGGTCAGAGGCTGTTATTCAGAACCCAACAGCAAACGATGATGGGTTTATTTTTCTGCCAACATTTTTCCCTTTATGTTCCAATAACTTTGTATTAACCACAGGTATAGCCAAGAACTGTGCCAAGTATCAAATTACATGCAGATATGTTTTACATGTTTTCATTTTCTGGCAAGTAAGAAAGAAAAGGGAAGGCCAGACAGCTCAGTAGATTAAAGCACCTGCTTAGGCAGATGGAGGGACTGGTGTTCGATCTCCAGCATGCTGTGCCAGCCCTAACCTCGGGGCACACTGAGAGGGCAACTGAGACTGAGTGTGGTGGTGCACGCCTGAAATTCCTGTACTTGGAAGGCTGAAAACAGAAGGATCACTATGAGTTTGATCTGGGTAGTGAGGCCCTGTAGACCTTGTAATAAATACTTTTTTTTTTTAAGTAAGAAAGTAAAACAAAGAAACAGAGAAGATTTCTAATTTCAAAATCCAGACAGTTTAAATGTAAGCATATCATAAATCAGGGTATACTTCATTGCAAACATTATTCACAATGGTTCCCTCTTACTTTTAATGATTTGTTTTGCTGTTTTGGTTAATTTTACTTTATAGTAAAACCCAGCCCTCTGGTCTTCTCTGAGTTTGTATTTACAAGAGTCCACTCTCTCCTGTACTGTCATTCTCTCCCTCTCCATTATCATTCCTTTCTGCATACAAAACTATCCTGTATTACCCTCAAGAAAAAAGTGCCCTTCCTGCACATAGCCTCCCCAGGACCCCACTCACCCCTCTGCCTGGGTTCGTTCTCAGAAGACCCAACACGCTTGTGGTCTCCACTCTCTTACCTGTCACTTATTCCTCTACCTATTCCAATATGGTTTTTATCTCCACCATTATCAACAAACTGCTCCTAACAAAGAGCATTCTCCTCACGAAGAATTCCAATGGCCAAATTATCCTCCATAGTTTCATCTTTCTTGACCTATCCTGACAGTATGGGACTGTTTTGAGTCATTTCTCTCTTGATTTGTGTAACACCATACCTGTTCTTGCCTGTGTCATTTCCTTAGGTTGTTCTTCTGCTCAACAGAACAGAAGATGTTCTCCTTAAACTTTTTAACATTCCTCCATGTAACAGTATCCTAATTCACCTCTTTATTTCTAGGCATTGATACTATCCATAAACTGATATTTCCTGGATTATTTTTAATACTGATGTATACCCAACTATTACTTTGATACATCTTAGAATTAGTAGGTTCAGGGGCCAGAGAGATGGCTCACTGGAAAGTGCAAAGGCCTGAGTTCAATCCCTGGTTCCACCAAAAAAAAAAAAAAATTAGTATGTTCAAAATCAGGTTGTTGACTCTTCCCCATGCTTTGTGAACAAGTCTCCATTATTTCCATAAATATTATCATCTGTGCATTTGATCGTGCTAGAAGCTTTGGAGCCATTCTCTAATCATTTGCCTCAATACCCAAAGGAATATTAACTGTAAACCAAATGATTCTGCCATGAAAATAAATTGAGAATTCAATCTTTTTATTTTTTTTTTTCATCTCAAAAAGCCATCAACTTGGTTCAGGCCCTCAGAATTTCTTACTAGGTTTTTTCATAATCACTTTTTACCTCCTCCTTTTTTCCATCTTCCACCAAAAAGTATCTGGGTAAATGTTAGCAATACCCATCAGTACTCATCATTTTTCTTCTTAAAATGCTTCCATTGCTTCCCACTGTGTTTAAAATAAAATCCAGCTCTTACTCGACCTCTGGGATTGGATCTGGAAATGGATTTCATGGAGAGCTACATAATCTTTCTCCTGTGCTCCTCTTCCTCCTCAAATTCACCTCCATTCTTTGCTCTTCTCATAGACCCTCAAACTGGTGAATGTCTTTCCTGTTCAAGAGATTTCAAACAATGGTACTCTCTGCACCTACAATGCACTTCCTATAATTGAATTTTCTTTGACACTTAGGTTATAACAGCTTCAATGTTACCTCTTCTGAGAGGCTTTACCTTGCCTCCCTCTAAGACATATCTTCAAGTCAATTATTTTATAACACAACACTTTGTATTTCACAATTATATTTTCATATACTTGTTCACTGTCCATGTCTCCAACTAGACTAGTCTGCACAAATAGAACAGTAGGTGCAGCACCTAGAATACTGCCTACACACAATAGGTATTAAAAATACATTTGTTTAAAAAAAAAAAAAGTAAGGCAGGGGAGATGGCTCAGTGGAATAAGTGCTTCCCCGGCAAGCGCAAGGGCCTGAGTACAATCCCCAGTTCCACAAAAAAACCAAACCAAAACAAAACATTTGTTTAATGAACTGTTCTGTTTTTTAAAAAAATACAGAAATTGCTGCTGGGTAATCAATCCTCTCTCCAGTCTTACCAACCTTTTCATCATTTAGGGTTTATTGAAAGATTCTGTGTTGTTTTGAGGCCACTAGGTCATATACTGGCATTAGTATATTCACCTATCATCTCACTTCTTTTTCTCAATAAATCTTCAAGGTAAGAGTTCTTATCCAGACTGTATCTAGCAAGAAACTGGGAACTAATAAGATCAAGCAGTTGTTCATGACTACAAGCAACATCATGGGTGAAATTCAAGTCTAATTCAAACTCTAAATCCTTTGATGCTCTTTTGATCATACTCAAGGCTGGGTTCAGGGGCATGAGACCCATTTAGTTGCATAGAGTTCTTGTGCTTTATTTAATGTTTTATTATTGCCATCTTAAAATCCTTAATCATTTCTGACTGTAGGCCCTTGAATTTCCTTTGCTCTTACAAATTCAAACTGTTTCACAGATTTTGTTAGGAAGTAGTTCCAAAACTTTCTTCCTGCGAGCTGGCATTTTCTCTCTTGGAAGAATTTACAATCTAAGTACACTGAATGATGTAACAATATATTCACAGTTGCAAAATATTTACTGAAGTGCTAAGGAAAAACATTTCCAGACCTAATCCTCAAGATAATTCACGGTCTCTTTTCCTCTATCTTGTGAAAGGTCTGTGTCTTAGGTATTTTTGTTATTGCTGAGACCAAATACCCAATGCCCAAAGTTAAGGTAGGAAATGTTTATTTTTTCCACTGGTTTATGAAACTTTACCAAAGAAAAATAAATCAATTACTAGAAAAGCTATTAGTTGATCAGTCATCCACTGAGAGCTTGGATCATTTACTCAGTACTATATTAAACAGTGTAGCAAAACATACATTAACCAATAGCTCCAAGCCTCCTAAAAATTTAAATTAAAATCACAAAACATTTTGATGACTTTAGAAGGACATCTAGTTACAAGCCCTACAATCTGCTTATCTCCTTTTGTCATTAATTCTGACCTCATCCTAGAATAAAAAACTTACATCCCCGTGTCCACCTTTACCAATCCCATAAGACTAAGTTACTACATTTCTAGATACCCACCAAGAGACTTTATAAAGTGTGGTATCACCACGGTTAACCCACTATTCTCAAACACATCAAAAACAGAAAAAAACTGAATTCATTAATTATGCTCTAGAGAAACAATTATTTCTTAATGTGATATTTTCCTTCATCAGTCAGTGATTTGTTCATATACCATAACCTTCTAGACGGAGCTCGTGAAAGTGGTGGTAATCGTCTGTCCTTTAACCTCCCGAGTTTTTCGATGAAGTTCTTACGTCAGTAATTTTCAAAGCGGAATGCGCTACCATCACTAGAACCAGTTAACAAGGAAAACGGTGAGACCATTCCTCTTACATAGAAACTCCAGAGGGTGACACCCAGGAAGCTGCACTTTCCTGCCCCCAGGTGATTATGATCACCGCTAACATCGTGGCGAGCCCCCACGATATAACATAGGTGTTAAAATAGTGATATCCAGATTTATGTTATCATCTAAGTCTCTGGGGATTTTGGTAAAGGATAAATAATGCTTCCCAGCCATGTCATAAAGGGAGAAAGTCCACACATAGGGTATGGTCCACACGGACGAATCCACGTTTAAACAGTTCTCCAGGTGACTCAAAAAGTCAAGAAGAGGTTTAGGAACCCTTCTCTAAAGAAGAGGCTGTTTGGAATAAGTTATACATTTTGACAATCAGTACCTCCCCACTAAGTTCTTTCAGAATTCTTAGGTGTTTTTCTTGGTGTTTTGTTTTTATTATTTGTGTATATGTTTATCTAATTGATGAATCTCAATGGAGCATGATAAATTTAATCTAAAACTACTTGTTAACAATGATTTAGACATATTTCAGCAGCCAATATGCAAGTGAGATTAGACTAAAC
>NDGN011436936.1:0-13207 GCA_002564285.1 Tympanoctomys barrerae
CCTCACCCACCCAGCCCTGGCGCCCCTCACCCACCCAGCGCTGGCGCCCCTCACCCACCCAGCCCTGGGGCCTCTCACTCCACACTGGCGTGGTTTGCCTGGAGTTGCTTCCTCTGTCCTGTCTTTTCAACCTCGGGCCTCCTTTCCCATTAATTACTCTAGAATTTTTTGTTAGTTTCGTTATTGCTCTTTTCTGTTTGAGTTATCATCATGCTTTTCTTTAGTTTTTAAAAAAGATTTTTATTTAATCTTTTGAATGTATTTATTATTATTGGTTTGAATTTTTTCTGGTAAACCTAAGTTCAGGGCAAACTTAGAGACAGTTTACACTGAGCAGTTTTATTTGAAGATGGCTCACGCACGCTTTGTCTGGTTTTATTGTTTTGTTTATATGTGTGTTGTGTTAGTGCTTACGAGAGCTTGCAGAGCTGGAGCAGGCTCCTCAAAACACTGCATGTGCTCTGACTGGGATTTAGTGCAGGACACAGATTTACAAGATTGGCCTGTGATGGCCTCCCACAGAGTCCAGTGGGGAGCCTTGCGAAAGATTGTCCTGGCACCACAGATTTGGAAAGATCAAGCTAAAGGCCTGGAGCCACTGCCACGGCGGTGTCCTGTCCGAATCCATTGTCAGCAGAAGGATCCACGTGGAAAGGTCTGCCTCAGAGGGTCACAGGGTCTGTGCTAGAGGCTGAGAGTTGTGTGGGCAAGCAGCAGGTGACGTGCTAGGTGGGGGCCAGGACTGGAGTCCTCCGAGGAAGATCGGCCCAGATCCTTACCTCCCTGCATTCTCCTTTCACACCACTCCTGCAAGTCCTCTTCAAGTGGGTCTTGGGTTGGAGGTGTGGCTCAGTGGTAGAGTTCTTGCCTTTCCTTGCTGGGTTTAATCCCCAGCACTACAAGAAAAGTGGTCTTCCACACCAGAACCTCTCTGACTCAGCTCAGCTTGGCATTCCCCACTCAAGTTGTCAGTTAAATCAGTTAACCACCTTGTATGTTTCAGGATTTCAACTTTTCCTCATGATCATTTTTTGGGGTGTGTTTTAAATTATTTGCCTAGAAGTAGCCCAGAGAATCTTGTCGCCCCTATATTATATGCCACTGATTTCCCTGCTCAGCTTCCCACCACATCCCAGTTCTGAGCTTGACTTTTGAGGGGTCCCTTTTGTACCCGTGTCATTTTTTGTTTTGGTCACAGGTTTTGTGCACACAACCTCAAACCCACAGGTGTCTGTCTGCCCCACCGTGGACTTGGTGGGCTAGAACTGTGCCTGATGTTCTGGCAGCCGCGAGGACAGCCCCCAGTTTTACTCTGCTGGGTTCCTCAAGTGTCCATTCCGTACACGAGGCACCGGGGCTTGTGCTGTTCGTCGAGTGCCTCCGTGGCTGCCTCCTTCAGGGTCTCCCTTTGAATTTCCTCCTGTTCTGTTACTCGCTACTGATGTCTGCTGTCCTCGCCTGCAGTGGAGCTGCTGGTGCACACAGATGCTCTTCAGTCTGTCCTTTGCCTTCATTAGCTACCAGAAGCCTGAAGGGGTTGTTTTAGGTAATTTTGTTAGGTTTCATAGATTTCTCCCATCTTAGACCAAATCTGTTTCTGGGAGTCCATTGACCTACTTTGCATCTCCTAACATTCTTAAAACTGAACTCTTGCATCTGCTCACATCCCAGCAAACGTCAGCACCATCTTCGCATTCGTTCAGGTGGAATAGCAGACGTCTCTGAGTCTATATTCCTGGTCTCTCATGTCTTGCATGAGAAATCAAGAAATCCTGTCAGCACTGTTCTCCAGAAAGAAACAATAGAGGAAGGAGGGAGGGAAGGATGGATGGACTGATGGACAAGAGGGGATTCAGTGGGGGTTAGGTTCCTGTGATTACGGAGGCTGAGTAGTCACAGCAGTCTTGGTTGCCTGTTCGATCTCTCCAGATGTTCTCTTCTGGTTTCCATGTTACTCACTGCCTCCTGCGTAACCTCTCTGCCATTTCCTGTCCTCTTTCTGTGTTTCCTCTTAACATTTCATGTACTGTACTTAATGTATTACATTTAGAAGAAGAATCTTACTGCTCTCATTTAATTAGGAATAATGGGGAGGTACATTGTTTCTGTTTTGTTACACCCTGAGCAAAAACAAGAGGCTTGTGTGTTGCGGGATCTCAGTAAGGATTGGGGGGAATGAAGGATTCATTAAGGTTAGCAAATCCATCTGGTTGTGGGGGCTCCAGCTGGATCTTGGGCCCTTGTGCCTGGCAGATCTGCGCGTGTGATGGTCAGACTTGGAGTCCACAGATACTGACTACCCCCTCCACGATCCTCTAGTCCGTCGTGGTTTTGTGTGGAAATGGTTTTTGGAGTTGTCCCATCCATGCTAAACAGCTGCCCGTAGACATTGGAGGACATGTGCCGGGGCACGTTCTCACACAGTCCGCTCTGCACCTCTGGTCTAGCTCACATCTACTGCTGATTTTCAGGGCACTGCTGAAGAAAGCACATTCCCATGGGCTTCTGCGCTGTCCCCCGAGCACTCTTCATTGGTCATGGCACTTTGTTAGGACCTCCCTTGTAATGTTGGAAAATAGCACAGCCTCCGTGGCATCATCTGAGGTCCCTGTGCAGGAGTTTTCATTCGTGGCAGAGCAGCTGTGTTCTGGTTCCGCAGCCCTAGTTTGTCCTGGTCCGAGTGCCTGTGTGCAGGCGTGCCCTTGTGAGCTCCCGAGCAGCCTTGTCATGTTACACATGGGCGTGCGCTTCCTGCCCTGCCGAGGTGCTCCTTCCTCCTGGCAGAGGCTTCGTGGTTTCTCCACACAAAGCTGCTCACTCTGTGAACCATCTTAGAATTTAGGAGAATGACTTGCAGCAAGAACTTACCACACATCTGATTTATTCTGAGCTCAATTTAATTTCAGGATATCTTAGACTTTCAGTCTGGGGTGAATACTTCTGCAAGGGTTTTACACTTTAGGATGTGTGGGGCCAGCCATATAGCTCAGTGGACTAAAGCCCAGCCTGCTCAGGCAAAGCACAGCGACCAGGATTCGTTCCCCATCCGCGGGGCGCGCGCCTGTGATGCCAGCACTTGGGAGGCTGAAAACAGGAGAATCACTGAGTCCGATCTGTGTAGTGAGACCCTGTACACCTTGTGCTAGATACATTAAAAAAAAAGATATATGGAGGCTTGCCTACTGCACAATAGTTTCTTACTGTGCTGTATTATGAAAATAGAACTAGATAGAAAATTCTCAGCCCTAAAAAAGCCAGCTTATTTTTGTCCCTTGACAGCTTCATCTTTGTCTTCATCCTTTTAATAAAGGCAGACTGCAAAGCACAGTGGCAGCATTTAGATTCCAAACAGGAATTTCTGTATGACTTCTTCAGGCGTTCTATTTAGTATTTCTGGTTTGTGTTGCTAGTAAGAAATAACAAATGCTTCATTCTGTTTTTAGATAATCTGAAGACTAAGAAAGTTGTTATGAAATAAGTTGTATCGTTATTTTTCAGTGGTAGCAGCTGTGTGGGAGACATGCTGATCCACGCTGTTTATACAATACACACATGCAGACTTGATTCAATTTGTGATTTGTCAAGTATACAAGAAGCAAGTGATATCATTTGTACCAGATACCAGTCTACACTTATTCAGAACATAACACTAGAAGTGACTTACTGGTAATCTCTTTCAGTGACTTATCCTTTTAAAAATTCTAATCCATTTTTATTTGGGTGAGCCCTATCAGGAAAAAAAGAGGTGAATACAGTGATGGGTGTTAACACCTTTTAGCAAAAGAGAGCTGTCTGACTTTTCTGCCTGGGGTTCTTGGGTTCCTGTTGGGGGTGGAGGGGTCCCTGTTCCTTCACGTGCACGTGCCAAGAGGTGCTTCATTCACATACTGGTGTCCTGTGTCCACATGCGATGGGAGGCGGAGGGGTGATGGTGATAGCCCTGCTTGTGTGCTTTTCATCGGGTGGATGCAAGTTCACGTTTGCTGATCAGCTGTGTTAACAGTTTTGTTCTCCAAGTGAACTTATGCTAACATACTAGAAAACATGGCTTTGGAAAACCCCATACCTAAATTCTACCAAGCTGTTTTAAAAACAAATTGGTGGGTATTTTGTCACTACTAAAGAAATTCAAAAATGAAACATATTACACCCCCAGTTTCATGTATTGTGGGCAAGGCTCCAAGGGCCTGGGCTGGCGCAGTCGAGTAGGAGCTTTCTGTAGGAAGCACAGTCATGTCTGTTTTGCCTCTTCTCACCTGTTGCTCCTTCCTCTGCCGTCCCACCCATCTGTGGCTGTGTGCACACACTTCCGTCTTTTGAGCACATAGTCAGTTGCTTCCTTGGTGTTATTGTTGAGCTGCATTCACACATGCTAGATAACAGTGTTTTCAAGTCTTTTGGGTCTCACTCTCAGGTTGCCCTCCATTTAATTCTGCAGCTCTCGTCTCCTGGCAGTCAAGAGTACAGTTTCTTTACACCCTTCGAAGCCTCAGGAGAGAATGTGTCTCGCTTGGGTGAGCCTGTTACTCGTCTGTTTGGTAATTGTTTATTTTCTTGTATGACTTGTATATGCAGCATTTGACCCGTTCGTAGCATTGGCTATGGCTGTGTACGAGCTTTTCACGCAGTGACAGAGCTTCTTACAGCTTGTGCGTTGCACACGGGCTGTTTCTGTGCCAGCTCGTGCCAGCAGAGCTGGGGTCTTTGCAGCCCAGCAGTGGTTACAGATGCCATGGGCCAGAAGCATTTGTCCCACTGACGCTGCTTCCAGATCGAGGCCTGGCTGGGTGGGTCTGTGAGGTGAGGTGGACCCAGAGTAATTTGTGGATCTCAGGTGAATGCGAGGCACATGGATGGGTGGATACACTGTGTCACTGCCACTTGACAGGGATGAGGAACATTTTCACAGCCCCCGAAAGTTTTCTTCTGCCTTTCCCACCTCCCACACCCTGCTGTGGTCAGCTGGCCCTGAGCTTCCCTCGCCACGCGTGTGTGGTTCTGCTCATTCCCAGACTTCACACACTGGCAGTGAGGCAGTGTTGGCCTGTGTCTTGTTTCGCTTGCTGAGCACAGTGAGTGTTCGACGCACATGTGCTACTGCATGAACCCGGAGTGGTCCCTTTCCATTGAGCAGCGTCCCTTTGAGTGTAGGTGGCTTACCTTACTATAACAGATACCTGAGCTAAATTGACATAGTAGGCGGAGACACGCATTTTGGCTCACAGTTGCAGAGGTTTCAGCCCGTGCTGTGTGGCTCTTTGCTCACTGCGTGGCAGCCAGGAAACAAAGACAGGAAGGGACTGGGATCCCAGATCCCCCGGGGCCCTCACTTCCTTCCACCAGGCCAGAGCAACTGCTGGTAGGGCGCCGAGCCCCAGCGTGTTGTGTGACTTTCCCGTGTGTGCTCACGGGCTTTGCTGTCGGAGGCCACCTGGCATCGTTTCTGGCTCTCGTGAACCTTCTTGGCTGGGTCTTCCGGGAATGTGCTCTTCTGGGTAAACTCACGCAGACTTGCGGGTGTTTCCCAGCCCTCCTTCGGTTTCCTTGACCAGCAGCGTGCGGTGGGTCTGGCAGCACCGCATCCTCAGCAGTATTTCCTGTTGCCTTTTCAATGGTAGACAGCATTCTAAGCCTTGCGTCTCAGCATAGAGAGATCTGAAGAACTTTAATCTTTTAGGATCATTTTGGCCTTGTAGGCTCTACTTTGCTCTCTAAATTGTAGGTTGATTTGTTAAATTCTGTGAAAAAGTCTTTGGGCATTTGTGGGTGGGATTGTGTGTGTCGGTGTATCAATTTGGACAAAATGGGCAACTAAATTATAGCGTCTGCCAATTTATAAACAGTATGTTTCTCAATTTAGATGTTCTTTAATTTCTGTGAGCCATACTCTATCGTGTAAACATTATGGTTGGTTTTAGATTTATTTCTGATATTTTATTTGGTGAAAATGTTATAAATGAAAAATTTTAATTTCATTTTAATTATTTTCTACTACTGTATAAAATGCATTTGATTTTTTAAAAAATCTTTGACATATTCTGTGACTACAAAACTCACTTTTTTTAGACTGGTTGTTTATAAATTCTTTGTTGTTTTCTAAGTTTAAAAAATAAGAATAAATGTTGATTTTTGTCCCCCCCGCCCTTTTTTTGGTGGTACTGAGGATTGAACTCAGGACCCTGCACTTAACCAGGCAAGAGCTTATTCTACTGAGCCATCTCCCCGGCCCAGCATTTATTTTAATTGCAAAAACCTTGAGGTGTGCAGCCAGGCTGAGTCCTGTAGCGAGTGAGCATCCTGGGCTCTTAGTTCTCCGGCTGCGCACTGTCTGCCCACAGTCCATCCTGTTGACACATTTAAGTATGTGAAGAGATTGACACACTTACCCCTAAAGTTTTGTCAGCATGAGCATCATTAACTAGGATTGCACACTTAGTTTTTCCTTTTAATGTAAAATTGCCTAACAGTGAAATGGACAGATCTTTAAAACACTATCATCAGTTGCTGAACTTGACAGATGTATCGACCTTTGTGACCCAGAAGCTTATAAAGTTAGAAAGCATGGGCCAGGATGTAGCCCAGCGGCATCGCTCCTGCTGGCAAGCTCAAGGCTGAGTCAGTGCTGTTAGTCATTCCAGAAAGTTCACCTGGCTCCCCTCAGTCACATCTTTACACACATTGTTCATCTGTCGCTTACTTTACTTTAAATCTCGACTGTCTGTTTACTTGCTTGCTTATTCAAAATTGTTTCTTTCAGTGGAAGCAGGCAGTGCGTGCCTTAGTTTATCTAGGCACCTGTGGTTGGAGGCCGGATATTTCAGTTTTGAAAGCCCTGTAAATGGAGGTCTGGTGAGTGTATGTTTGTAAAGTGTTTTCATTCCTTTGAGTAAGTGGAGTTGCTGGATCATACCTGGGGTGGGAGTGGTTTCATCTCGTAAAATGCAGTCAGACCTTTTCCCAGAGTGCAGCAGCCTCTTACAGACCTGCCAGCAGGCTGCTTGTGCCCCTGGAGCTCAGCACCACATGTCCCCGCCGGCTGTCCCCGCTGTGCAGGATCTCACTGCATCGCAAGGTGTACTTTTAGGTGATGTTTATCACTGAATTTTCTTTTAATTGACAGATTGTATGTCACTCTTCAGTGTGCTGACTCGCCATTCGTGTGTCTTCTTTTGGAAACTATATGTTCAGCCTTTTTCTGGTCTACTTTTTTGTTTCTCATGGAATTCTAAAGTTCTGACTTAGGCAGTGGGAGTTGATGCGACAGGCTGGACATGTTTTACAGATGAGAAGGGTAGGACTTGGGGTGGTCAGAGCTGGACTCCGCTGTGGGCTAATGATCGTGTCTGCGCCAGCGTCCTACTTGGTACTTAATGCCCAGGGCTATGGGTTGGGGTGGACAGGTCTTGGGGAGGCACCATATGGGCTCAGTGCCTTGGTAAGAGCATTTGGGCCTTCTGCCCAGTGAAGACATGGGGAAGGCACCCGCCCTGCCTCCTCGGCCCGCACTGGGCCCAGGATCCACCATGCCCCAGGACTGCAAACAGGGACTGTTCCTGAGTTACCCAGTGCAGACACACAAGTTTAAAAATGGGATGGTTTCTCTTCTATGAGAAACCTGCATTATAAACAATAGCAAAATAAAAACAGATAATAAGAATCAGGGAGATAGACCTTTCTCAAATGGGAAGAGGAGATCGAAGAACAGGGGGTGGAGAGGAAGAAGGGCAGAGGAAGGGATGGAAAAGGAACTTAAGATGTGGGGTGTGTGTGTGGACCAGCTCCCCACAAGCAGCGTCAGTGTGATGTGCTGCAGACAGACAGATGCCATCAAGAGATGGTGGTGGGAGGGGCTAAAAAGAGAACGGGGCTGCTATGTACGTGTTCCAGTTCACCATAAGGAATGTTGTAAACATTGTGTGCTACCCATATGTGCCAATTAAAGAATTAAATTACAAAAATACACAAGAAATGTAACAGTATACTCCATCTTTCCCTTTTTTCTTTTTTTCTTTGTTTGTTTGTTTGTTTGTTTGTTTTTTGGCAGAACCAAGGGTTGAACTCAGGCCCTAGTGCTTGCCAGACAAGCGCTTATTCTACTGAGCCATCTCCCCAGCCCCGATCTTTTCATTTGCTCTGTTGTATATTGCATGTTGGGCTCCCAGGAGTTGATGTATCACAAAGGCTGCAGCTTTATCAGAGTGACAAAGACAAGGTTGTAACATGATGGCATTTGGGAAGGGACAGAAACAGGAGGCAGGGCCGCTGAAGGTGTGGGTGGTGCGGCCTGACTTGGGCGCTTGCTGGGCCCAGCCCTTTCCCTGGCCCTTCTCCTTGCAGCCCCCAGCTGCCCAGAGGTGAGCCCCTGTGCTCCGCTGCAGCCTGACTCCTGGGCCTGGGCTCTGGCCACAGCCGTGGAAGCCGCCCACCTGGATGGAACTTCAAACTGAGCTAAAACAAACGTCTGTTCCTTTAAGTGGAGCTTTCTCAGTATTTTCTCCCAGTAACAAAAACTGACACAGCATGGAATCCATCACAGTATTCTGCTTGAAATTTTGTATTAAACACTACACTGTCCAAAGCTCCACATACCACTTTGTTTCAACCCAAGCTACTTCCTTCAGCATTTCCTAGAAATCTATAGGTCTCTTGCATGTGCACACATTTGCGCCCTGGCAGGGCACAGGCTGCTTTTCTCCTGGACTGTCTTTTCAAGGATGTTTGTTTAAAAGATAAAAATAGTGTCTTCTAGCAGAAATTGGAGCAGCCGTGCTCTCCATCCATCCTAAAAGACCGGGCTTCTGAACTCGGGGCTGCCTCCCATAACAGTCTGCTGCGCGTTCTGGCGTTGCCCTCCATGTCAGCCCGCAGGACCCTGGCTTGGCAGACTGGAGAGGAAGACGCTGGTGCTGGGTACTGCAGCTGCTCTGGTTCACTTTTATTTTGGGTTCCAGCCGCGCCTTCTGCCAGCGACTGTGAACAGCAGGTGCACCTGTTGGCCTGCGTGGAAGGTGAGGCCACAGTCCTCGGCAGTTTGGGTTATGAGGACAGAAGCTGACAAGGACTTGGTTTTCCTAAATAAGTGGGCGGGGGCTTCATGGATTGGCCATTGAAATTTTGGGAAAATCTGTGGGCTTGGTAGCTGTGTTTACCAGACTGTCGGCCTGATGGTGGGGTTCACTGTCTGCTGGAGGGGAGGAATACGGGGAGGGCTGCAGACCCCCTGCTGGGAAGGTTTTAAGCACAGCCGCCCCCAACAATGCCCTAGTGTGGCCAGCTCTCTCTGGCAGAGGGCGAACTCACCCATCTGGTGAGCAGACAGCGCCAACCTTTCTGTACAGCTAAAGGAGGGAGTTCACGGAGCAGGACAGAAAACAGGCATGTTATTAGGACTGAGGCCAACTCTCTTGGGACATGAGGGGTGGGCTGTGTTCAGGCAGGACATAAAAGCTGGGCTGCCTCCCGCAGCGCCTCAGCACTGCCAGCCTCAGGCCTTGGAGAGATGACGGTGACTGTAAGGCTCCGTGTTCTTGGGCAGATGCTGGCTGCTAGCAGGGAGGCTGTCCTGACACAGGCCCACACTGGCGGGGTGACAGACGAGGCCTTTGCTAGTACAGTGGTGGGGACCTTGCCGCCCCAGCTTGCGTTCCCCGTACTGGTGCAGGGACCTGGGAGGAGGAAGAGAGGCCCGACTCAAACAAGTAAGGTGTGTGTGGTCCGCACCAGGGCTCGGAAGAGTCTCTCAGGCTCTTCCCTGCAGACGGAGTGAAACCCAAGCTGTGCTTCCAAGCCTGTGGCCAGTGAGTGCCCACCGCAAAGGCAGATCCCTTTCAGCGCAGCCGCAGAGCGCATTAGACCGGAATCGGCCAAAATGGGCCAACCCTGAATCCCACTGGAAACCAGCATGCCTGAGACTGCGCAGGCAAGATGTCCCTGGCACCAGAGCAGATGGTGTCCGTAATGACCTTGCCGCCCAAGAAGCAGCATCCTTCATCCAGAGTGAAGAGGTTCACCTGGCAGCCCGTGCCACTCACTGAAGGTCACTGTCTTGCATGACACCACGCCCTCCCTCTGTGCTCTGAACTCTCACCTCCGCCTCTGCCCCTCCTGTGTCGTGAAGCATGCTGAGGGGCCTACTGAGTTCTCCCTGACCCCAGGGTACTAAGCCCGTCATCCCCCAGCTCACGCATCTAGGGAGCTTCAGTTGGGGAGCTCCATTTGGCTGTCTTGGGCACAGCCACCCAGGCTACCAGTGTCCCCTTCTTGTGCAAGTGGTGGCATAAAAGTCCATGGTGGGGGGAGGCACGGGGCGAA
Source organism: Tympanoctomys barrerae (assembly GCA_002564285.1). Taxonomy (NCBI): domain Eukaryota; kingdom Metazoa; phylum Chordata; class Mammalia; order Rodentia; family Octodontidae; genus Tympanoctomys; species Tympanoctomys barrerae. The sequence continues at coordinate 10,312 of NDGN011436936.1, forward strand.
CTTGGGATGCTGTCACATGCTTGCCCTGTCCCGTCCCATAAGTGTCCAGGAGGACTTCTTGATGGGAAAGAGCTGTGTGTGGAGTGTTACACTTCTAGAGGGACCCGGGCTTGCCTGCGTTTACCCAAGCAGTGCCCTGACCCCTGAGACCCAAAGTGTTGTTGTATAAACAATGTCCTCTTCTGGGATACCAGAAGTCTCATCCTTAAAAGTCCCGCCCATTTGTCACAGAAAGTGACCAGGTGCACAGCACTCACCCCTTGCACTCCATGATATCTACTGTCTCTCTGGCCTCGACATGGAAAAACAGGCTTTGCCCGTAGGATGCAGCGTGTGGGCATAGCACACACCTTGCTGGGACGTACTCCTTCACCCGCCCTGTGGGCTGAGGTCAGCTCAGCACCCTGGGGGCGCCCAACCTAGCGGCTGTGTGAAGCTGCCTGGCAGCACTGTGGCCAGCCTGACTGCAGTTTCACGCCTTTCAGGAGCAACTAACGATTATTAGCTGACTATTGCCTTGCTGCTGGTCTCCTGAGGAGCCAGTGTCTGTCCCATAGAGGTCATGTGGCTCTCAAGCCCAGAGTTCCCAGTTGGAGACTGTCAGTGGAAATCGGTGACTTGCGGGGGAAGGTCCATGTGCGGAGTGGAGGTGCCATGATGCATGTTGGATGGTTAGCTGTCTTTCCCTGGGCCACTGGAGAAGCTCCTGACCAGAGAATAGATGCCCTTGTTTCTGGCGGCCAGGTTGTTAGGGTAACTTGTGGGGATCTTCTAGTAAGGAGGTCACCTCTGATGAGACCGGCAGCACCCAGGCTGCCCAGGACCCGGGGCATCCTCTGACCATGCTGAGAAAGTTAGCTGCACCCGCTCCTGCATCTGCACAGAAGGAAGCACCTCTGATTCTGCCTCACTCCTCTCATGGCCGTTGCTTGTGTCCTGGGGGTGGATGAGGCCACCTGGTTGGTTCAACAGACAACAGGCCAGTCAGCAGGCAGGCTTTCCAAAACTACGACGAGACTGACTGAGCCGTGGACCTTGCCTCCGTGGCCAGCTGGAGGGTGCACTGCAGGCCTGCCGCCTGGGCCCTGCGTGCGGGCTGGGGAACCCCAGGGCTGCAGTACTTCCCCCCACAGGACCACTGCGTGTCAGCAGGGCTGCATTTCTGCGTGAAGTCCAGCCGCATGCACAGCAGCTTACACCCCAGGAATCATGAACACCTTGAGAGTTTCAGGAGACACTAACCAAAGACTTAAGGGAGCCCTCCTAAAACTGTGGTACTCTCTCCAAAATGAGGCTCTCTAGGAGGTGAGCACCTGGAGGGATCCTAGACCTCCTCTGCATGTGACCCTGTGGGCGGTTCCTCTGTTGTAAGAGGTGTGAGAACCACTGACATGGTGGGACCTTCTGGGGTTCGTGGAAGTACCTCAGCCCTGAAAGATCCCCAGGCCAGCCCCATTTCTGTCATCACTAGCCAGCGCTCTCTGGATGATAGAAATATTTCAGATTTCTCCTTCAGGCCAACAGAGTCCATGCAGTTGCTGGTGCGCCCTGTTGACCTGCAGTAATTGCCCAGTCAAGAGAAAATTCAGTGCAGACACTTACAGGCAAAGCCACCTGTCTCTTGAAAGTGTGCCATGCAGTATGATAAGGGTGTGTTTCGCTGGCCGAGTCCCAATGTTGGCAAGCATGATTCAGGCTAGTATTGCAATTGGCTCCTGCTGATGTGTGGAGTCCCATTGTGCTAGTACCTTTAATGAAATGTGAGACAGGTTGAGTAGATCTGTCCTGGGTTGGTCAGGTTGATGAAAGCTGCTTAACAGCATGAGTACTTAGGGAAATTTGACATACGTCTAGACAGTGTAAAAGCAAGGGTGTTGGTGCACAGTTCTCTAGGGACCTCCTGAGTTCGTGTGTCTTTGCAGGAGAGACCTAGACTGCTTCTGTTGTGAATTGGATTGTATATTCTCAGTAGCAGTGGTTAGTTGCACAGCCTTGAAGACGCGGTGGAGACACAGCTAGCTCTCAGGCTGTGGGGTGGTTTTGCTCACATTGTGTATGATGGAGGTGATACAGGCGTGCTAACTCCCCCTTTTTAGTAAAGGCCTTGCTTGCCTAAGCTCAGGTTGATTCCTCCTGTGGTCCAGCCCAGAGCAAGAGTTTCTCCTGGGCTCTCTTTGCGTCACCTGCAGGTTGGTGCTCAGGTCCTGGTGCTGGTCAGCGGCGGTAACTAACAGCTCTAGGCAAGCACTTTTCTCTGATGAGTCTGTTGTCTTCTGCCAAAAGCTATAAAAATATCAAAACCTAACTTAGCAGATAATAAAATTTCATATCTCTTAAAGATGTTGAAATAAGTTTTTTGCTCCAAAAAACCTTTAGTTTTCATTCATCAGAAAATGTCTTTATTTCTGCCTTTATGACTTTTATTAATTCATATACCCATCAGTTCACTCCAGTTGTACATTTCAGTGTCTCTTACTGTGTACTGTACACAGTTGGCACTATCACAGTCAAATATTAGAACATCTTCATTATCTTAAAAGGAAATCCATGTCTGTTAGCTTTTATGCCCAGCTCAACCTTATTTCCCCCTTCCTGGCCCTAAACAAGCATTAAGAAGAGGGTGTTTTGTCTTGTCCTTTCCTTTCTTTCTTTGCTTTTTTTTTTTTTCTTTTTTTTCCTGGTATTGGTGATTGCACTCAGGACCCTGCGCTTGCCAGGCAAGTGCTTATTCTACTGAGCTATCTCCCTGGGCCCTTTTTAATTTTTTTAATTTTATTTTTTTTTTTGAGGCTGTCTTTTTTAAAAATAATTTTATTGAGAAACAAATAGTAAAGAGACAGTTTCAAAACCAGTTAGTAGGACAGTTTCAATAATTAATACATTGCATATTGTTGTC
>NDGN011436937.1:0-16155 GCA_002564285.1 Tympanoctomys barrerae
GGAGGGTTCAGTCCATATTCCGCTGGCTCCAAGGCAAATAGCAGTTCATGCAGCAGAAAACAACGAAGAACAGAGGAGGAGCAGCATCTGCAGCATCCATCAAGCCTCTCTCTTCCTTCTGCACTGACTTCGAAGACCAGAGCTCCACAGTGAAGATCAGATCTCCTCCAAAGTGGTGCGGCTGCCAAGATCAAGCTCCTCCAAAGACTGGGACTTCTTCAAGGAAGCAGGGCAGGGCAGCAGGAAACCAGGCAGGGTGGCTTCCTGCCTTTCTCAATTCCTGGGCCCTGCACACCTTCAGGGAAAGGCCCCCTTGCTGAGATCTGCCAGAGCTGATTCAGCCAAGTTGACACAATGTATCAACTAACACAATTTCTAACTGAAAACTAAAGTAGCCATATATTTAGTATAAGAAGACATCTCAGATTTTAAGGTATACCAAGAAATATGACCATCTAGCATGGAAAACAGAGAGAATTAAAGTTCTGTTGACTTCAGTCAACCTCAAAATAATTTAAAGATGTATATTTTATTAACAACACAACACTTAATGAAGATATTTAATGCACATATTTCAAAGAAAGCATATAAGCCCTTAATCTGTCTGACATAACTAACAACAGGTTAATAAAGGGGAACCAATATTTGAATGTGTATGTTTTCCAGGGTAGCAAAGAGCACTAATTGATCCACACCCTCATCCTTTCATTCTGCCTCAGCACAGCTTCTGCTCTACTCTTCTAGGCGCATTTCAGGACTGAGCAACACCAGTTTTCGTGCTTTCTCATTGTGTCGCCCAGACCAGACTCAAACAATTCTCCCATCTCAGCTCAGCCTCCCAAGTAGGGGACCATAGGTGAGTGTCACATGCTCAGCTTATTAATCAACTTTAAAATTCTATTGATCATACTTTCAAACATGCTATCATTTATTTTGGAATATCTTCAAATTGTCACATTGTAACAAAAAGATTTTTTAAAATAACAGGAAGCCTTCCAAGCCTCACTTGTCACTCTCCTCAAAGAAGTTGCAACCTTCCTCTGTAACTATATATGGTAAGTTCACACTCAGTATATTACAAGATCTATATTGTGCCAGCTAATTATCAGCTCCAGATGATACATGATGCTTGTTATTTTTAAAGTTGTTAATGAGCATGATATTCTGTAAAAACAAATGCTTAAAGCAAATGGTTAATTTAATTATGACACTAAGCCTTTACCTTAAAACAATCATTCACATTTATATTTTTATTATTTCACAGCAGTAATACTAATTAGCAAGTGCCATCTGTATAGTTGGTCTGTACTTCATTGTCCTTTGATTTCTTCCCCAGCTCACACGCCTTCTAAGCACCCACACCCCTACCTACACATCTCCTTTTTCCATCCTATTACAGCTCCCCTTTTATTTCCAAACTGGATAGGCTGCTGGTGATTATCTACTGTTGGTGCTGTGCATTTCAATGATGAGAAGAAAAATTTGTTCTAACGTATATGATCATATCGAAGTTTAAATAGAAGCCAGTGGATATCTTTCTTGCTCCAACAAAAACTAACAACCTCAGTATTTCTCAATTGTCCCCCCGCCTTCACCCAAGGGACAGGGCTTGGTTGCAGAGATAATTCCATTGTAAGCAATGTGCAATTTCATTCATTTCCAAGCATTTATTGAGCCCCGCTCTCTGAGCAGCTCGTCCTGGCTTTGTGAACCATGAGGTGCAAGTGTAGACATTCCATCTGCTCCCTTGCTTACACCTTATAAGAGATCTGGGAGAATTTCCAGCTGAGAAATAACTGCTATATAAGCAATACCTTCAATAACTTTCACTTTCTTTCTTGGAAGAGTTGGACCATTTATTATAATGGTATTATAAATATTATTTCATCAAATAAAAAACAAACAGGGCCTGCCAAATAGCTCAGTGGATTAAAGCTCCTGCAAGCAGGTGCAGGGACCCGAGCTACATCCCTGGGCCTACCGTGCTGGCCCTGCCCCCGGCGCACCCTGAGACAGCAATTGAGACTGGGCATAGTGGCACGTGCCTATAATCCCAGCTCTTAAAGGCTGTAAACAGGCAGATCACTACATGTCTGATCTACTAGTGAGAGCCTGACCACCCTGTAGACCCTTCCCTAAAATACAGAAGAGGAGGAAGAAGGAAGAAGAGGAAGAGGAAGAGGAAGAAGGAGGAGGAGGAGGAGGAGGAGGAGAACAACAACAAGAACAAGAAGAAGAAAACAATCAAGTCTATGTTTAAGGAAGATAAAGTCACTAGGCAGAATGGGTTAGAGAGAGCAAAAAGCAGAAAAATAATATACACGGACTCTTCCAATAGTCCCACAGAATACTGGCAGGCCTGAAATTAAGCAGTGTCACAAGAGGGCACCAGAGAGTTATTAGCCTATAAGGAGCCATTGTCCACCTCATTCCCAAGGGTATTTCAGATGCTCATCAGAAAACGAATGTTCCATGACCAAAACCTTACAGTAAATTATAGGCACTCAGATTACACATAAGCCTATCAAAATTCTGGTAATTCATACAGCAAGGAAACCTGCTTAACTCTTTGTTTGCCAAACCCAGTGAGCCATGCATGCTTTTCCTTCCCATGTGGAATACTTGTTAAAATAACCAACTTTTCCATGGAACATTCTTTGATATATAAGAATAAGGAAGATGGTAGGCTCTAAGATAGAGAAATGGTTCTGCCTTCAAGAAAGACAAAAATTCCAGATTAGAGAAATGAGGTTCTTGGGAAATTCTTTCTTCAGACAACAAGAAGACTGGAAAAAACTTCAAAAGAAGCATTAAGAACAATGAGGATTGACAGTAAAAACATGAAAATTGAGACTCTCTTAAGAAAAGCCACGTAAGCATAACATGGAACAGAAGCAGAGAGACAAGTGGGAAATGGCTTTGACAGTACCTTACAGGCCTTCCATCTTCTAACTTTCCTTTTTTTTTAACATGTTAAAATCTTTAATATTTTTTATTGTACAGGTATTTTACAATACAATATTTTGTTATTTAAATGACCTCTAAATGGGTAATGTACAATGAATCTTCTTCTGATACTCAACCATGAATTACTATTTCATCAGTATGATTATTCTAAACAGAGTCATAAAGGAGTAGGAAAATTGGTGCCACACTGGAAAACATCGATAGCACAGACCCTTCCCTGTAGAACCCAAATGACTACCTGCTGACAGTGCTTTTCAAGATTGCTAACAGCATTTCAAGGCATTCCACCAAGACTCAGATCAAATGTGGCTCAAACCTCCACATGGGTGGCTCACATGGATACCTGCAAGGTCTTCAGAGCACCATGGTGAAGTCATGCCTTACAAGGTTCAGGAGAGTTACAGAAGGCCTAGTAGACAGCAAATATACATTCTTCTCAAGAGCACACAAAACATTTATCTTGGTAGACCCCATTCTGGGCTGTATCTAGTTGTCCCCCCAGAGCCTCATGCAGGCATGGGGTGGCTTCTAGAGCTTGTGATTAATTCATGATCCAATGATGAGATTATGGGTGTGAGTGCCACACCCACAGGAGGGCAGAGAGGCTGGCTAGCTGCCACAGCCACTGCTCATCCTTTTGCTTTTTGCTAAGGATTTGGATTTTACTCAGAATACAATGCAGATTAGGGGAAGTTTTTAAGCAATTTGATCTAATTTACACCAAATGAGCCACCATAGAAAGGACAGCAAGAATGGGAATGGCGATTGCAGTATGAAGATCACTGAAGTAGTTTAGGTGGGAGATGAGGATGGCTTAAGCTATTTTGCAGCAGCACTGAGGGCCAGGAGAGATTTGGAATGTGTTTATAGATCAAAATCTGTTGACAAATTAAGTTTGGTATGATACAGGAAAGAAAAGAGACAAGAATGACCCCTAGATTTTTGACTTGAACATACAGATGATACCATTTACTGAGATAGGCATGAGAAAAGGAAAAGTGGGTCTAAAGATTGATATCAAAAGACCCATCATGGTCATGTTGTCTACTGAACACTCGTATGTGTGGATTCTCTAACCATGCAGTTCCATGTACAAGTATAGGGTCCTGGGGAAATACAGCATTTAACATTTGTTGGCACAGGTGGTATTTAAAGTTACAGGTTTAAGTAAGAGTACTTCAAGAGTGTATTTATTATAGAAGAATATAGCACTAGGAAAAAGCTCTGGGAACATCAGTATTTGGGATATAGCAGAGACACTTACATCAACTAAAGAAGCTGAGAAAGAAGAGGAGTGACATGAATGAGATATAATGGAAGCCAGAGTGAAAAAGACTTTCACAGAAAGAATTATCAGTTATTGTCCAGAAGAGTAAAGTTAGATAAGCAAAGACCTGGCACTATTAGGGATGAAGACACTAATGATAGCCCTGGTGTCTAACATTATTCTGGATCCAACTTTTGAGTGATCCTGTTTTCAATTTCAGCTAACAATTCCTGAAATCTACTTGTTTCCAGTTAGTAGGTGAAAAAGCAGATAAAAAAATTCCAGTATCTTAGGCTAGAGGAGAAAGACACAGGAAAAAATATTATACTTCACGGGATTCAATCCCTGGCGTGCCATGCTGACCCTGCCCCTGCAGCTTGCTGAGATGGTGACTAAGACTGGGCATGGTGGTGCGCACCTGTAATCCCAGCTCTTCAGAGGCTGAAAATAGGAGAATCAGTACAAGCCTGATCTGTGTAATGAGACCCTATAGACTCTGTACTAAATACATTAAAATTTTTTTTAAATATTGTAGTTCAGTATGATAAATCACACAACAAAAACATACTCAAGAGGGCATGAGAACCACATGGACCAAGATAGAAGCATGTGCAGTCTTGGCATTGCTGCTTGTTAGCAACATGCCAAGTGATGGCATTCTCTCAAAGTGGATGCAGCAATACCAACTTGAACGCATTTAACTGAGGAAAAATTTAATAAATGCCAGCTATGGAATGTAAACTTGCAAGAGGAATGAGGTCTGCCCTGAAGAACTAAGATGTCACAGAGAAAATGACACTTCTGAACTGGTTCCTTAAAGAGCAGTGTGAGCCGATCCAACTTGTAGAAGTCTGGACTTGAGAAGGAGAAAGAGAAGAAAGTGAGACTCAGGAGACTTGGAAAGGCGTGGCTCACAGAGAGGAACCTTCGTAGTTCAGTTGGCAAATTTTGGGAACAGGTCATATGGAGAGCTGAATCAAGTTTGGCTGAGAGTAGATGTGAATGTATGTATAAGCCATGGTAAGGGTTTTGAACATTGGCCTTTAGGCAGTGAGAATTCAAAGAAGAGTCTTAAGCACGGGATTCGGATAATCAGTTGTATGTTGTAGAAAGATGGCTATTAATCTGAAACACAAGATGAGAGATATGAAGCCAAGTATCTTTCATTTCAATTTCAGCAAGTTAGATGAAACAGAAATGCTAGTGTATACAAAGAAAAAGAAAGACATACAAAATAAAGCTAAGAAACCTTACTTTGTTGATTCCCAAGAGAAACAGAGAAAAAGTTCAGAACCTGTTAAAATGGTAATGATTCCTTACAAATGAGAAGAGTGCTAGAGGAAAGAAAAAGTTGTGGATTATGGTGACACTAATGTAGAGGTAAGAGGAAGAGTAGATGATACTCTTGAGAATTCTTGGTCTGCAGGTGACTCCTAAAATAGTATGGATTCAGAAAACCTATGGTCAGGACAATTCTTGGGGTTGAAGAATAACAGAACACCATGGCTGACAAGGTATAAAGGTTGTTCATGCACATCTCTGCCTATAATTTTTTTCTCACCTTGCTACATAGCTATTATTACCACAATGTTGCAGGGAGAACTGGAATGATTAAGAGAATTCTTGAGATCCTGATATGGCTAGAACATTCTCAGAGGCATGTATTTCCACACACCCAGGAATAGCTCTTCCTAGACCCCAACAGCCCATTGAGAAGCAGAAGTTTGCACTGTACTAGAAATCCAGCAAGTCAAATACTCAGGCTCTGTTTAAAGAATGACTTATATTTGGTTGCCTCTTAAACAATGTCACTCAGAAAACAAGGCAAATTTTAGTTTTGCCAAATTTGAATTCCATATGTATAGGCCAACATTTTGTACTGCAAGTCAGTATGTTTTGTGAAGAAAAATGCCACTGTCTGGTCCGCAGAAGAGAGCCAGAACCATGCCACAGGTTATATTACAGTCAGATGCATAAAATGAAGCAGAAGGCACAAACAGTAGAACAGTTGAGTGGCACTGGGAACCTGGAGCTATGAGTAACCAGTCTCTAGTCCTTGTACTTTGTGTCTTCCACTGAAGCACTCAGATGTGTAGGTGGCTGTGCAGAAGTATAGGCAGAATTTGTCCTAAAACAAAGACATAGAAAAACCCTCAAGGGAGAAGGCAAGAAATGCTACATAGACATTTGCTCAGAGTACAAACTTCAATGAATAAAACAAAGTAAAGACTAACTACTCCTTTTAATGAACTAATAAAAATTAGTAGTACAGGGGCCAGGGAGATAGCTCAATAGAATAAGTGCTTGCCTGGCAAGCACAAGGGCCTCGGTTCCAAAAATAAAAGGAAGAAGAAGAATAGAGAATTGCAACTGGGACAATTATCTTGGGCCGGGGAGATAGCTCAGTAGAATAAGCACTTGCCTGGCAACACAGGGTCCTGAGTTCAATCCCCAGTACTGAAAAAAAGATTGGTAGTACAATTATCTTAGCTATCTTGTGTATATGTACATATCTTTTTTCCCCTTCTTTTTTTTCTCTTTTCTCCCATCACAGTTACTCTTTCTTTTGAGCAATTTCTGTTTTATTGTATCTATTGTACCTGTGGAATCTTATTTACTCTTTCAGTTTCTTACATTGTTTTAGCTACATGATATATATGTTTGTCACCATATTTTAGATCTTACTTTGGAATGTTAATGCCACAAAATTTCTTCTTTTCAGACAGTAGTGTTTCCTCATGGGTCTTAATCATGTTAAAAAGAAAAATATAAATAAATGTACAAAATAAAAAGTTCTAATCCAAATCATGTCTCAGCCCAAGGCAGGATGGTCTAAGAATGTTCCTCTTTTTGATATTATTTGGCATAAGCAATGACAACTAGGAATGATGTGTGTCTTCTTTTGGAAATAGCTCAATATCAGAGTGAAGTTGCAGAATGAATAACCTTGAAATCATTTTGCTGAAGGAGGGCATTTTTGATGCACGAGACCTAAAGTGACCACAAAGATATTATACACATAGGTCTCTGTTTCTTCATTTTTTTATCACTGGAAAGCATGGTATTTGCAACCCTTTTTCCCTCAAGCCTACTAATCCTTCTAACAGGACTCTTAACTCTTTGATATCAGACACAATTTCAATACAGTGAGCATAAATTGTAATTCAAACATAATGTACAAATTAAAATGATATTGTTAGTAAAATACATTCTCTAATTTCATACTATCAAACACAATTTTTACCACGCACAAAAATTCTTGCCTCCTAGGAGTGTAGGTTCTGAAAAAAAGTCTGATATTGGAAGCAAAGTGAAGTACCCAACAAAAATTAATGAAGATAAAATGAAATGAAAAATACTTCTTCCAGAGAGAATGATAGAGTTGCTGAACCCCAAACTTTCACCCCCACTTCCTGACAAAGAAGAATCTACATGACTTATAAGAATAGAAGATCTCTGCCGAGAAAGCCTATGACCCAATATATTAGGACAGAAACTTACTTTATGTACCACAGAAAATATGCTTTACTTTCAAAATTCACTCTTTCATAAAAATCATAAGCAGTAGAATTCTTGTTTCAAAAATAAACTTAACATTTTTCTATGGGATACAAGCTGTCAGGAAGGAAATCCTTCTCCCCCTTATCTTCTCAGCAACCACTCAGCTTCTCTCACCTTTGTTTTTGAAAGCAAAATTTAGAGATTTGATACAAATTTCCCAAGAGAAGCCACATTCCAAATGACAACGATTTTAATGCTGAAGTGAGTGTTAAAGCAGTCAGACAAACTGGGAAATGGAGAGAGTATGAAATCCTCACCATTTGATAGTGGAGGAATAGAGCCTGAGACTCAAACTGCTAATTCATCACTTTGACTTTAAATAATCCCACTCTGCCCCCTGCAGGTCAGGGGAGTGACGGTGTTTTGGTTGGTTTTGTTTTCAAATTATTCCCACTATCTGCTGTTAGCCTGACCCTCCATATCCAGGTTCTGCATCCATAGGTTCAACCAACTGCAGGGCAAAACATTTAATTGTGCCTGTGCTGAACAGATTATTTTTCTTGTCATTATTTCTTTAAAAATATAGTACTTATTTTAGCTTTGGGAATATTTGTGTATAGATAATGAGATACTAGGATCCAAGAAAATATGAAATTGATTTGTGTTTTATACATACTTTTGAAACATAACATGAAAGTAATTTTATATAATTTTAGTAATTTTCGGTGACCATATCACAAAAAACACAAATGGAATTATTTGTGTAAAAGATCAGTGTTCAAAAAGTTTAAGATTTTGGAGCAATTCAGGTTTTAGATTTTCAGATTAAGGATGATCAACCTGAATGAGTAATCTAGAGATTATTTAAAGTTTGTATGTTGGGGCCAGGGAGATGGATCAGTAGAATAAGTGCTTGCCTGTCAAGCCCAAGAGCCTGAGTTCAATCCCCAGTTCCGGAAAAAAAAAAAAGTTTGTGTGTTTATTATATCTAAAACCTATGCTATTTTCAACAAGGGACTCCAGCATTCACAGATTTTGGCATCAGTGGAAAGGACCTGAAGCCAGAACCCTGTGAAAATCAAAGAATAACTGTGTGATGGAACAGAATGTGAACATGAAGAACCTTAATCTTTCAATATTAATGGAGATTAGTTTCACCAGCTTGAATTTGTGTTTGCAAAGTTTACAGTCAGTAGAAACTGTATCTCAAGAACAAATGATCTTTCAAAAGATAAAAGTCACTTAAGGCATAAGTAATGCAGAAAAATAATTTTCTTCTACCTTAGTGGACATAATTTACATTCTTTTCTGATTTTCAACTTTGTGTTTAGTTTTAAGTGGTTATAGTTAGTTATACATTTACACTAAATTTCATCTTTCTATCATAGGATTATATGTATTTTACATAAAAATGAAGCTACTTTATCATTTTAAATTAATTTATTCATAGAATTTAGATACACATAATGATCACATTCATCACAGGGCATTTGTACATGCACATGATACACCTTCGGTTCTCTTTCTTTCTAGTCTCCTCATCTTACATCAACCCCTCTTCCCTTACTTATTTTTTAAAGCTCTGTTTTCATTTTATTCTTCTCTTTTCACTTTTTCCCCTTTCCCTTTATTCCTTTCCTCACCCCACCCCCTGGTTTCCCTTGCAATTTGAAATATTTTCTATTTCACATTATCTATTATACACTTGGATCCTTATTTACACTTTCAGTTCTGATACCAGAGAAACAATGCAATACTAGCACGTGTATGTCCGATTCATTTCACTTAAAAGTGTGGTCTCAAGGAGCACCTATTTGCCTAGAAATGTCTCAAGTTTATCCTTCTGTATGCCTAAGTAGTACTGTATAAAAAACACATCTTTTTTTTATCTGTTCCTTAACTGATGGGCATTTGGGCACCTTCCGAGATTTAGCTGTTACAAATTGTGCCACTGTAAGCATGCATATGTCATCGTGTGCGTATCATTGTGGTATGGTGCTTTTAGTTCTCACGGGAAGATATGAAGAAGGGGAATAGTGGGTCAGATTGAATGTTTGCTCTTTTTTTTTAGTAATTTCTGCACTAATTTTTCCATCGTTTACAGCAGTCTACCCTCATACAAACAGTGAAGAAGGCTTCCTTTATTCCACAGCCTCACCAGTACTTGTTATTGGTTGATTTCTTGATAGTAGCCATTTTTTCTGGACTGATACACAACCTCAGAGTTGTTTCAATTGGCATCTCTCAAATGAGCAGTGATATGAACAGTTTTTCATATATTTATCATTTCTACTTCTTCATCTGAGAAGTGTACATTCATTTCAAATGCCCACTATCTGGATTAGGTCTTTCAATGGGGGGGGGTGGTGTTTGAAATTATATGTCCTATGTTAGGAGTGGCTTAAGCTGGAAATTGGTCACCTGTGTGGAGTTAAGACAAGGACAGAGTGCCTTAAGTAGACAAGATACCTCAATTTTTAGAAAAAAAATCCTGCCTGCACAATTTCAGACATTAGTCACGTAGCAGCCTTGCTTTTCATGATAGTAATTTTGCGGTAGTATAAATAAGTGTCCCTCCTGTTGTTGTTCTGTCCTCTTGCCCATCTGGTAAAGAGGCCTCCACCTGACCTCAGCCTTTGTCTCTTGCCTTTATTTTGTAAATTCCCCTCACCATTTTCTCCCAGAGACCACTGAGAGACCTATGAGTCCCTACAGCTCCAGATATTAGTCCTTTGAGGAACAAATAGCAATTTTTTCCCACTCTGTGGGTTGCCTCTTCACTCTGTTGGTTATTTCTCTTGCTGTGCAAAAGCTTTTTAATAAGATGAGATCCCAGTTGTTTATTCTTTCTAATATTTCCCATGTGTTTGGGGGGTTTATTCATGAAATATTTGCTTAAACCTATCTGCTCAACACCTACCTATTCTCTCTTCCAACAGATTTAGTGTTTCTATTTTAATTACATCTTTGATCCGTTTTGATGTTACTTTAGTGTAGGTTTAGAGACTACTGTTAGTTTTCGGAATGTGGGAAGCCGGTTTTTCCAGGGCTTTTTGTTTGTTTGTTTGTTTTTGTTTTTGTTTTTCTTTCAGTAAGCATGTTTGGTGATTTGGTCAAAGATAAGGAGACTATATGCTTTGGAGTTGTTTCCGCAACTCCTAATTTTTACCTTTGATCTTTGAGTCCTTTTTTTTTTTTTTTTTTTTTTTGCCAGTGCCATGATACTTTTATCATGCTGCCTCTGAAGTATAATTTCAAGTCAGGTATTATGATGCCCCTACCTTGCCTTTGATGCTGAGAAATGTTTTTGCTATTCTAGATCATTTCTGGTTCCAAATGAACTTTAGGATTTTTTTCTCTAGTTCTATGAGGTATGCTAATGCTATTTTGATTGGGATTGAGTTAAATCCTTACAACAATTTTGGGAGTATGGCCATTTTAACCTTATTGGTTCTTACACAAGAACAAGGGATATCTCTCCATTTTCTGATATGCTCTTCAATCTCCTTTTTTTTTTTTTCAATGTAAAGATATTTTAGTTTCTTTGGTCTCACTGTTCTACTCACTACCTTCACTGATGCCATTGTGTTCACTACCCTTGTCCCTAGATGTTGCAGTTTGCTGCTATGGTGCATGATATAAAAAGGAAAAAAGCCTGGTAGTCTGTTAGGGAGCAAGTAGCTGCCTGGTCAACACCCCTATGTGTGCCAGTGAAATTTGCTGCCAGGCTGCAACAACCTTTGGAGCAAGGCAAGAGTGATGAGGGCTCCTATATTCTAGATCAATCCAATAGGCTTGAGTTGGCCACACTACTGCAGCCCAGCAGTTTTGGGGGTGGATTTCCCAGCACGGCAGTTCCTGCCCCTTGTTTAGGTGGCAGTCCTATAACAGCCTGGTGGGCTGCTTCATCGTTTTATAAAGTCCTGTGCTTATGTTTTGTTTGATCTACAAGTCTTTTCTTTCAGACTGCTTTTGACATCAGGATGTATGTTCCTACCTTTCTACCAATTATCTGTGTTTTAGTTTATTTTCTCTAAGTCAGTACAATGTAGCACCTTCTTTATTCAGTCCTGTTGAATTGGAGCTACTTTATCAGTTTAAATGACTGTATAAGGTTTGTGAAATTGGTGGATAATAATTTACTTAAACATCTCCAAAGTTTTAGGCTTAGGAGTTTTATTGAGATACCTAGATAATGTTTAAAACCAGTCATTTGTTTCTCTTTGTGTTAATTCTTTAAGACAGGATGCACGGTGAATACCGAAGATATAGGGGCTTTGGAAGAAGAGTGATTTGAGCTCATATATTGACTACCTCAGTTTTGTGTGTCCATAAAAGTGTTAATGATCTGCTCTGAAGTTCAGATGCCTCATCTCTAATATGCCCTAATTAATAAAGCACAAATATAATACATAATATGTATTTATAACTGCAGTAAAAGTGTAATTAAGGATAGTCATTGTCTGTAGAAAAATGATTAAGTAGAATATCCAGAATCTTACCTAAGTTCTCCATTTGCAAAACACAATTCACTATCTAATAAACATGATGCTTATCAGTTGCTACCCCTTTCTAACACTTGAAAAGGAAGATTTTTGTGTCATACTAACATGTAACTACTTATACATATTAATGGAGTAGAGTGTAACATTTAAATATACTCATACAGTGTGAACTAATCAAATAAGAATAATTAATATTTCTTTCTACTTGTCATTTTTTATGCTTAAAGCCTTTAACCTTTGCTCTTCTAGATATTTTTAAAATATATGATAGGTTTTGTGAACCATAACCATCCCACCATATTATAAAATATTAAAATTTATATATATGTATATATATTTTTTTTTTTCCCAGAACCAGAGATTGAACTTAGGCCCTTGCGCTTGTCAGGGAAGCGCTTATTCCACTGAGCCATCTTCCCGGCCTCTTTTATCTATATTTTGACATTCATTATCTAATATCTCTCTATTTCTCCTCATCATCCTCCTCTCAGTAATTGCTATTCTATATTCAGGTCAATTTGTTTTGTAGCTTTCACCTGTGGAGAAAGAACATATGCCACTTGTCTGTCTGTTTTTGGCTTAGTTCACTTAACAAGATATTCCTCCTTTGCTGCAAATGACAGGATTTTATGTTTCCTTGTGGCTGAATATACTCCATTGTCTATATCTACCACATTTTCTTTATCCATTGACCTGTGGGTGACACCTAGGCTAGTCATACTTTAGCTACTATAGGTAACACCACAATCAGCATGGAAATATATCTCCTTGGTAGTCTGATTTAATTTTCTCTAACTATATACCCAGAAGTGAAATACAGTAACACCTTGGCTCAGGAGTGCTTCTATTTGCAAGTCAGTATGCAAACAAAAGCATTCAGCAAAATCTTGCTTCTGTTTACAAACTTTGCACCAGGTGACAAATACAGCAGAGCCATTTTCCCCACACAAACACAAATGCAGTCATCTTCCCCAAAATGACAAAACAAGTGCCTAAAGCAAAGTACCACTGTACTTGGAGAATATGGTAAATCTATTTTTAGGCTTCTGAAGAACTTCTACAGAGAAGAGTAGTTTTTGTTGGAGTAGAAACCGAGGCATCCGTCACAGTAAGAGCAGAAAAAGGAAGATTTATACAGAAAGCAGAGCCTCGAGAGACTGTTTTGGAGTACTGACATAAAGGTGATTCTGGAAAGCTTTTGGTATGATTCTTTTTCTACCCTTGAGATAATGAGGATTTGGAAAATAAACAAGTCCAATAGTTTTGTATTCCCAGTAGTTTTTGTGCCTTGTAAACAGTCACTGTTCTGTCCCTTCTTCACTGCTCCTCCTCTAATAAGTAATACAGTTCAGTTTGTCAAGTGCTAATTCTCCTCTCTGTGGCTGTCAGATTCCAGGGGTCTCAAATGACCAGGTTTCCATCTCTCCAGAAGATAAGTTTCCCCTTCCCCGCAACCTTCAGTTTCTGGCCCCAGGGTGAAGTTGTCCTTCACTTTTCCCTCTGATTTATCTATGGGACATATTCTTAAAATTAGTCTAAATTTAATTTTCAGACTCTCAAAGAATGAATGAAAACATTTTAGTTCAAATTTGTCTTCCCTTCTGCCCTTATGATAGAATTGGAAACTAGGAAATATTTGTACTTTCTTCTACCTCCTCTTCCCCTCAAGAATGCTGTTCCACAGGGCAAACTGACTTGTTTTTACAGCACTGATTATTTCATGATAAAGCAGAAAACATTCCTAGGAGCCCTCACCAGTTTCATAACAGATTTTGAGAAGAAACAGGTATTAAGGTTGCCAGTAGATGCAGCCTAATCCCAGAGGACAGCCCTCTCTCTTCCCATTCTTTCTATTTAGAACCAGTTACCAGGCCAGCAACTCTTATATATTCAGAGATACACTAACTGGGGGCTAAGTAAAGAAAAGTCTGCAGCTAAAGAAAATCCAAGGAATCACGAACCCTGAGGAAAGGGGCCCAGACACACAGTAAGAGCGGATAAATCCATTTCTAGCCACGTCCTCACACCTCAAGTTCACAGCTGCTTACACTGGATGGGGTCAAACCTAAGGGATGCCCCTAGGTCAACAGGAACAAAGAAAGCAGTAATAGCCAGTGATGTCTTCTTTCCCCTTGTTTCTTTTCAAATGGAGAAGAAACTGTTATAGATAGGCATCTGCACCAGGTCAAGCTGAAGCCTTGGCAGGCCTTCTTCTATCATGTTTTGGAATACACACTCAGTAGGCTCCCTGGACAAAGTATCCCTAAAAATGAAATACTTGTCAAAAAAATGTAGTAGTCTATCCCTTTACAGGAAATCGATACACATTGCTATAAAAACAGCAGTTTGGGATTTGAGAACTTTAGAGGACTCTGGGTGGCTCACAGGACCCTGCTGCTGTGCCGTGAGCTCATCACCCCCCCCACCCTTCCGCCTTGATGTCCCTGTCTCAAAGCTTGCTGCATCCACAAGCTGGTTCTATGCTTCATCCTGCTCGGTACTCATCAGGGCTTCTCAATCTGAAAATTCGTGTATTTCTCTAATTCTAGAATTTTTTTCACCCATTTTTTAAAATGTATTTGGTACAAGGTCAGCAGAATCTACAGAGTCTTGCACATCAGACTTGTAGTGATTCTCATGTGCTGGGATTACAGGTGCACACCACCACATTCAGTCTCTGTCGCTGTCTTAGCTCACCCCGGGGGCAGGGCCAGCACAGCATACCAGGGATCAAACCCTGGCCATTGCACTCGGCCTAAGCAGGTGCTTTAGTCCACTGAGCTACCTGGCTGGCCCCTTTCACCCATTTTTAACTTTGGATACACATCTCTTTAACTCTATGACTTTCTATAGATGTGCATGTCCTCACTTTATCTTCCCTTTCTCTTAATTTACCCCTCACATTTTCAGTCCTTTTTGTCTCTCCATGCATCAGAGTAATTATTTCACATCTATCATCTGGCTCATTAGTGCTTTCTTCACCTCTATAAAAAACTTTTAAATGCCAAAGAGTATATTTTTTTCATTCTATTTATACTTGGTTCTTTGTTTGAATCTGCTAGATAATTTCTTTTTTAAATTTTCTATATCTTTTATTTCATTTCATTTCATTATATTTTTAATGTATTTGGTACAGAGTCTCACTATGCAGCTCAAATGCAGCTCAGTGATCCTCCTGTTTTCAGCCTCCCCAGTACAGAGATTACAGGTGTGCGCCACCACTCCTCTTTGAAGCCAGCTCAGCAGGCCAGGGGGGCAGGGCTGGCACAGTATGTGGTGCCTGCACTTGTCTAAGCAGCCACTGAGGCCGCTGAGCAATCTCACCAGCCCTACTAAATAATTCCTTCTTGTATATTTTGTATTCAATATTTGTGATAATTCAAGCCTGATTTTATCTCTTCATATTTCTTTGGATTTCTTCCTCTGACATCTTGTTTCCTTATTTATTTTGTAAATTTTTTCACTTACACTGATGTTAATTGGAATTATATCCTAGAAATTCTTTGAGGCCTAGAATCACCATGAATATATCCAGGGAGATTTGGGTTTGGTCCTACCAGGCCTCTGGAGGCACTAAAACTCAGAACTTTTTAAATTCTCAATGTGGCATTTCTCAGCTTATAGTAGTCATGGGACCTCTAGCCTTAAATCCAATGAGAGTGACTGACTTCTACAAATTTATCAACAGACATTTATCCTTTCCTACATCAGAGGGGTAAGACAGACAATTATATTTAGTGGGTCCCTTTGAGAAGCCTTTTCCCCCTATTTCTTCTTTCACCAAAGGAGACACCTTTATGAGCACCAGCTTTAGACAAAAGTCTTTGATCCCATTTCCTACCTTATTTTTTAAAAATGTATCAGTTATTTAATTAGGTTCTTAGTAAGAAATTTAGAATACTAATTTATGAGGAT
>NDGN011437045.1:0-14280 GCA_002564285.1 Tympanoctomys barrerae
GTGGATCACTACAAGTCTGATCTAGTAGTGAGACCCTGAACACCCTGTATACCTTTCCCTAAAGAAATTTTAAAAAAAAATTATAAAAGCTCATAATTGTTAAGCAGAACTTTGGGTAATTCTCATGTGCAGCTAGGGCAGCTACATGGCTCAGTGGTAGACTGTTTACCTAGGATGTGTAAGACTCTGTGTACAATCTCTAGCAAAGACCAACACACACACACACACACACACACACACACACAAAACCCAAAACCCTGAATGGTCAGATCTAGCAATCCCTGGGCTTCACTAATAAAATACTCATAGAAGTCAAAGGAACTCCTCACCGTGAAGACTACTGGGAGACCTTGTAGTCTAGCCCTGCCCTTCAGATTTCCCACCAGAGTTCTGCTGAACCCAGGTGCCCTTAGACACTCTGAAGACTTCCAGGGAGATCTACCTACCACAGCTACCTGAAGGAGCCTCAGGCAGCCCAACCCTGCACCAAAGCACCATCAGGAGAGCCTTGCAGAGTTCTGGCTGGTACTCATCATCATTGGATCCTTCTTGAACACTGGCGTGCCCCTCCCCTCAGTGAGGTGGAAGCCACATTGAACTCCACACATTAGGAGATTAGGTAAGGCTATCCTGCCCTCCTAGTCTCCTGAGAACCTGCACCCCACCCACCTGCCATTGCTGCAGAGCTAGGGAGAACATTGGGAGCTTTAAAAAAAATGATAAAAGGAAGGAACAAAAGACAGTCTCAGACCTCCCGCCCACCCAAAACAAGGTCAGGAGACAAGGTTACAGAGGAACTTGGAAGTTACACCTGAAATTTCTGAAATGATAGCAACTGAAATAAAGAAAGAACTCTATCAGGCTATTGAGGAAATCAGATCAGAAATAATCTCTCAGGTAAAAAAGGAAATGACAACAATCATGGAAGAATTGCTCAATACATCTAAGGAAGACATATAGTAAAAAATAGAAGGGAATAGGAAGATGATGGAAATATCAAATGAACATTACAGGAAAGACCTAAAATGCATGAAAAAGATTTAGATAGATATTCAGCACATTAAGAATTCATTAAAATCTGGTAACACCAATTAAGTGAAACAGAAGACAGAATGTCAGACCTTGAAGATGGCACTTCAGCTAGTGAACTTGAAAGGAATCATCTCTTAAAAATAATGAGAGACCATGATATAACAATGTAACAGCTTCAAGATGATGCAAAGAAAAATAATATAATACTAATAGGTACTAACAAAACAGCTTGAGTTAACAAAAAAGACATAAAAAGAATGTTTGCAGAAGTAGTAGCAAAAAATTCCCCAAGCTTGGGAAGGGAAGCTGATATACACATAAATGAGGCATGTAGAATTCCAGGTAGCTATAATCAAAATCTTCACCCAGACACATAATCAAGATCCCAGAAGCTGAGCAAAAGAATAAAATATTAAAAGTTGTTAGAGGGGGAAAAATAGATCACTTATGATGGAAAGTTTATCAGAATCACAGAAAATTTCTCAACACAGAACATCAAATTGAGAAGAGCTTGAAGTTAGATATTCCAGGTCCTGAAAGAAAATAACTTTCAACTCAGATTAATGTATCTTGAAAAACTATATATCAAATTTAATGACAAGATTAGATATTTCCATGACAAAGAACAACAAAGAAATTCATGACAACCAAAACAACCCTACAAAGAGTACTGATAGATACTTTAGGAAGAGACAAAGATGACCACAACTTCCAAAAACAACAGAAGAGAATCATCAAGCAAAGAAATTAATTAAACAAAGTAGAAAAGTGTCATGTTCTAGGAAAAGAACATGACAAAGATAAATCAATACATATCAGTCTATAACTATAAATGTAAATAGCCTCAATTCACCAATCAAAAGAAGCAGATTGGGAGAAAGAATCAAGAAACAAAATTCAACAACATGCTGAATACAAGAAACACATTTCACTCAAAAAGAAATTAATTGACTGAATATCAATGTCTGGAAAACAGTATTTCGTACAACAGTAACCCAGAAAAAAGTAGGGATAGCTGTTTTTGTTGCTGACAATGTGAACTTCAAACCAAGTATGATTAAAAGAGATAAAGAAGATCACTATGTACTTGTTAGGGGAAAACTGCAAGAGGAATGGTTAACAATTATAAATATATATGTACTCAATGCAGAAGCACACAACTATATAAGACAAATTCCAACCCACATGAAAAATCTAATAAGTAATAGCATAATTGTTTTAGGGGACTTTAACACCTCACTGACACAAAGAGATAGAACAACCATGCAAAAAATAAGCAAAGAAATAAAAGAAGTAAACAAAACTTGTGAAGAAATGAACTTAGTAGACCTTTACATAGTGTTCCACCCAAGAGCATCAGAATATACATTTTTCTCAGCTGTACATGGTACATGCTCCAAAATAGATCATGTTCTAGCACATAGAACATGCTTAAGTAAATGTGAAGGAATAGAAATTATCCCATACATATTATATGACTGTAGTGCAATGAAACTGGAAATTATCTACAGACAGAAAACTCTGTAAACACATGAAAACTAAATACCCTCCTGAACAATCAATGGATCACATATGAAATTAAAGAAGAAATTCAACCATATTTACAATCAAACAAAAGCACAGATACAACTTACCAGAACCTGTGGGATACAATGAAAGCTGTCTTAACAAGTAAATTTTAGAAGTAAATTTTTACACCATGAAAAATAGAATGAGTACAAATAATATTATGATGTATCTCAAACTCCTAAATAAAGAAGAGCCAGTCAAGCCCAAAGCTCAAATAAAACAGGAAATTATACAGATCATAGAAATAATAAATGCGCTGGAGATGACGGTAAAAATACAAAGAATTAATGAGTCAGAGTTGGTTCTTCTTTTTATGCATTTAGTACAGAGTGCACAGAGTCTATAAGGTTTCACTACATAGATTGGACTCATAATGATCCTCCTGTTTTCAGCCTCCCAAGCACTGGGATTACAGGTGTGTACCACCTCGCCCAATCTCAGTTGCCAACTCAGTGTGCCCTGGGGGCAGGGCCAGCAGAGGATGAAACCCCAGCCACTGTGCTCTGCCTAAGCAGGTGCTTTAGTCTGTTGAACTATCTGGCCAGCCCAAGATTTGGTTCTTTGAAAGAATAAATAAAAGTAACAAACCACTATACAACTTCACTAAAAAAGAAAGAAAAAATTCAAATTCATGCAATGAGAAATGAAATCATTATAGACCCTATAGAATTCAGATTATCAATACTTGTTTCATAGAAGTTAAAATGTAAAATAATTGTCTTTTTGATAAAGGGTTACTCTATGATTATGACATTTCTTGAAGTGCTGGAGGTTAGGGGATCACTATTATCTGGCCACCTACGACTCTCCTGCATCCTCAGCCTGGTCTGACTGAGTACTCTCACCACTTGCCCATTCTCCTATCCTCGATGTGTCAGTTTTCATTGACAAGCCATCAGTAATTAACCTCCAGCTTCTGGATCTCCTTTATCAGTATTTCACTGATCTGCATATGTATCTATTTTGGGAAAGATAAATAACACAAATCTTTCAACAGCCTTTGGGAGGTCAAGTTTATAGCTCTTTGAATTTAAGGATTTTATGTATTTTTTGCAGTGTCTCACTATGCAGCCCAGACTCATAGTGATCCTCCTGTTTTCAAGCCTCCCGAGGATTTTAGCATGCAGGGATAAGGTAGTACACTTTTATTCATGGGCTCCAAGGTACATCATACCAAAAGTTTAAATGTCCAGGATCATAGCCTGATATAGTCCATCTTAGAACAAATAAAAAATGGATTTTAGGACTCTAATATAAAAACAAAAATATATGCTTAAGAACTACATTATCAACTGTTATTAACTAGATAAGTAGCCCAGTATGAAAAAAAGTTTGTTAGAATTGCAAGGGTCTGGATCCCAGATTACTTTAGAATCTTCTTGAGTAGGTCTAGAATGGGATCCAGAAATCTACATTCTAATATAATATATGCTGTTCACTTTCAAAGACATCTCAGTGTGACACTCCATGTGCATCAACTAGCTGCTAACCTAGAAAGAGTACAAATATAAATTTATAATGAGACTTCAAAGAGGATTCCTGGAGAATGTAAATAGGAAGAAGGTAGCTAAAGAAAGAAATGGAGAAGAGGAATGAAGACACAACTAGGTAACAATTTTGCTCAGAACTGACTTTGCTTTCCGAGAGGAGTTGGATGAAGACAGAACTATGAGAAACATTCTTCTTCCCCAACTGTGTAGGTGCTGCTGGCTTTCTACACAGATGCGGAGCAAGGGAAGAGCAAAGAAATCATTCTCATGGAGCAAGAAGAGTAAAACTGGCTAAACGTGAAATAACTAAGACATAAACCAAGCATGGGCAAGGTATTCAGCTTAGAAGAACAACGTTAGGAAGTATTTTCTTTCATATTCTTGCTTTTTCTCAGATGTTGAAGGAAATATAAATGAGTGTTTTCTCTGCCCCGTTCTTATGGCTAATGGTAATTCCCAAAGTAATCTCATACACCAAAGGGAACATGTTCAAAAGTAGGAAATTAATAAATAGTTTCATTTTAAGTCTCATCCAAAGGTCTCACCCAAAACAATCCCTTGTTTATTCTTGCAAAAAATTAATTCGCTTACCAGATTTAAAAAATTAAAACAAATATGATGTGTTGTTACTTCTCTCTGTTTTACTCATGCTTCAATCAGAAGACAGAAATCATGCAGTTATGTGAACAAGGAAAATTTGATCTAAGGAAATGTCAGTAATGGATTGAGGTCATCAGTTATTATGTAAAAGTGGGTGGAATGAGAAAACAGAAAGGGATACCCAAGAGGTACTGAGGGACAATTCTCAAGAAAGAAACAACTTGAAGGAAGAGAATCTTCCCCAACACTGAACTTCAGAGCTCACTGGAGAAAGTAGAGTTGAAGCCCCCCATTGGCTGATGAAAAATTTCACTAGTTTATTCTGGACCAGAGTGAGGCCAACTGAGTACTTCCCACTAAGACAATAATGAAATTTACTGGAAGCTGCCTACTAGGCTGTTGACTTGCTGGAAAGCCTCCTGGGGCAGCAGCTGAACTTGTGGGAAAGCCACCTGGAAGGGGTTTATTCTGATTTACTGGGAAACTGGTGCACCCATGGAATTCGTTAGCTGCCCACAGGAGTACCGTGGAACTTCTTCTGGAAACTGCCCAAGATGGGGATTGCACTGAGGAAAGCTGGGGAAGTGCCCACTTGTTGACAGATGCCAGTGCAATGTTGTTGGGGAAAGGAGAAGAAATCCATGTGCTCAACTAGAGAGCAAACCCAAACCAGGATGAGGAAAAACCTCACTATCCCTCAATGTAGCCTTCCAGTGTGATGCACTGAAACTATGTAATCAATTCCTTTGTGCTATCACAGAGCAGAAAAAAATGATGAGGTGGAGATGAGAGGCAATAAATTGATAACTGGTACCTCCCCTATTTTTATTTTCATATATGTATGTATATTAAAAATTTATTATTTTCTTCAGCACTAGGTTAAAATGTTATTGGAATCAGCATTCAGATGACAACTTTTGTATTTTCCCCTCTGTGTCTGTTAAATTGTCTCAGTTTTCAATTTGGAGAAATAGCTGCACTACCAGAAAAACACTTCCTACTAATGCCCAGCTAACATTGCTACATAAGTCTGTTTATTTGAAATGGTCTGGAAATGAGCCTGGAAAATCTTCAGATGCTCTTTATAATTTTACTACTTTCTCAAATTCATTCTTTCACCTCACTCCTTTTCTAATAAATTTCCTGTTTAGATCATTTCTGGGATTAATTAGCTATTCTTAGGAGGCTTTCCTGTAAAAATACAATGCAAATTTTAAACAGAATAATACAGTAAGTGATTAAACCACTAATCACTAGCAGAGAAAAATAACATATGAATGGTACATATTGACAATATAAGAAAAGAATTATTATTTTCTGTAAGAAGTGGGATAGTAAATGCTCTAGGTTTCTGGGACCTATGATCTCAATTGTGAGGACTCGGCTCCATCTGGTATCATGAATGTAGTCATCAGTAATATCTTCAGAAAAACAGGTGCCAGTTACAAGTTGATTCATGTAGAGCAGATTGCAACCCTAAAGTAAAAACAAGAAAAAATGTGAAGAGTATTAGATGTAGGTGACACTGAGGAAGAGAGACATAAATAACAGTATGGAAGGGCTTTGGAAACATCTGCCTTGCTAGCCTGTCTTGGAATTTTCCCCAAAGGTGGCATAGCATAGAAGGCCTGAAAGGTAGTAGACTATCTTAGGACCTACTGTCTGTCAGCTAAGAGTCAATTTTCTTTTTCAGATTAGAGAAATAATATCTTAATCATGGTGTTCATGAAAGCCAAATGATATAAAACTATATTAAAAGTACTTATCATTTTCTATACTCTGTAAGTCTCAATTTCCTTGTCTTTTATTAAGCATATTTTATTATCAACACTCTAAGATCCTCTCCAAGTAGAATAGGTTATGGGGTAACATCAAAATTCTGGAAACATCCAAGGTAGGGTGTGGACCATAATCTGACCATGAAGCAATGGCCTTTGCTGGCTATCACTATAATTTCACAAAAATTATTTATTTTTCCTAGTGTGTAAAGATCACAGGGGAAATTTTCATGTTTTCCCATTGAACTGTCAAAAGAATGGTGCTAAATAGGAGGTGGGGAGAGAGGGGTTATTGCTACCAAAACTCTTGTATACTTACAAGATTGAGAAATCTATTATAATTTAGTGGAAAGGAGCCCAGGATGCTATATTTCCTGGAACATATGAAACACTTACGCATAATGAATAACACTGTGTTCTGTGTTGATATTTCCTCTGGGCACATATATAAATTTAAAACTTCCTTGTAATTTTCTGAACTCAGAATATATTCTAATTTACATATAAATAGAAGGCATTTTTAACCTCTTTTAGTATGCAGTAAGTTTTCCAGAAATGTAAATGTATATAAATCAATGCTATATTTTACTTGTTTTTTTACCAGTACTTTATCAAGAATAAAAGAACACAATCTCAAGAGTAACACATTACTAATGTCAATTTCTATTATGACATTTTAGACATAAATCTAATGATTTATGTCTAAATTTGCATTAGTTTCAATCATATTCCCAGTGTTTCTGCAAGTAGAAATATTGTTTGTCCAATATAGTTTTTCCTTTCATGTGCTGAATATATATATATATATATACATATATATGAATCATTTTTAGTTTTTATTATGTCTATTGGTGCAGTTTTGTTGTTGTTGTTTGTTTGTTTGTTTGTTTTTGGCAGTACCAGGGATTGAACTCAAGATCTTGTGCTTGCCAGGCAAGCACTTATTCTACTGAGCCATCTCCCCAACCCTGGGGCAGTTTAGATATACATAATGATCATGTTCATCATAGAGAATTTGTACCAGTATATGACATAATTTTCATATTTTCTTTGACTATTAGAGAAAGATATTAATGTTTCAGAAACGATGTCTACAAGGTCACATTAATATGAACTTATTTTCAGGTTACTAATGAGGATGCTGTCTAGCATTTGATAGAATTCATGACTGCCATCAGAATTACCCTAAACACTCTGACACATAGATTTACTAGAGAAATGTACTGAAAGTGCACATTTGGTTGCACTACCTTGGAACTACAGAATCAGATTTACTAAGGATAAAGCCTTGGTGTCCTTATGGTTAATCAGCTCCACAGGTGATTCAAATTCAGCTTAAGTTTTTGAAGCTTTGTTCTACAACGAAAGTTCTAACAAGAACAGTATCAGAATACACAAATGACTTCACCTTCCCCTGTACTTACTGAATCAGAATTTCCACTGGGTAAAGGCTATGCAAGTGTAATTTTAGAAATTCTATATATGATTATGAAACTAGACATCTCTGAATAATAACCAATTTTTCAGATGCTTAGAATGTAGCCCAGAGGTGGCTGCAGGGGATGAAATTTTGCATTAAAAAAACCCTCAATAAAAAGAAAATGGTACAATGAAGATGCACACACAATATTAAAGTGGTCAACTAATTAACATTTTGCTTCATTGTCAATGGCTAGAAAATGCTTCCTACTACACAACACAGCATCAGTCTTCAAATAAGTTGTGAATCATGGAAGATCACTGTCATTTTACATCATTCTCACAGAGATGCTGTCATTTTGGGGATAAATAAGGACTTCAAGAAGATTTGATGGTGTATTCCAGGAAACACATGACTCTTAGAAGGAGAAATAGTGGCTAAAGCTTACTTATAATGAAAAATTAGTTATGTATCCTTTTAATGAAAAATTAAAAACAATTGTTTTTATTAATCTGATGAAACTCAAAAGATTCTATGGAATTTACAAGGATTTTTTTGTTTTCATTTATTTTTATCTTCACTTTCAATGTAATTTTTGGTTCTGTGTCATTACTAAAACTGTTTTAAATGTTTCTTCATCATTCTCTTCTATTTTTACCTTTTTCCTATGAATTATTAGACATTAATTTTTCATAAAAAGGATCCATAACTAATTTTATTGAATATCTCAATTGCATAGCTGAGATATACACTCTGTGTCAGAAGATCCTTATTAATAGAGAAATTGGTAGGCCAGTGGACAGTAGAATTTTATTTTGATATTTTTTAATTTGTAAGGAGACCTCCTGATAGATAGTTAAAGGGAAAGTGATCTTCTCAAGCAGTTTTAAAACAGTACAGGATTTATAGAAATGATTTGCTTATTTATTGCTGGTGATTCGACTAATTTCCTATATAATATGGGTCAAGTCAGACTAATCCGATGGAGACAAAGATGACTTCATAGTAGATTTCTTGTGTTTTCTTCAGATTTAGTCGCTAAAAACTAAGTGAGAGCAGATACCTTGGACACATAACAGCTGGATGGCAAGAGCAATGTGGTAATAGTATTACTTGGATTGGAAATAAATCTATATATTTTATAAATCCTCACAACCTACTTGGAGAGTCTCTAAACATTCTAAGAAGCATTATTGTCTAAAAACCAAAAAAAATCTGGTATGCTTAGTTGCTTATTCTGTTCTGCTGGTGGACACTGCAGAGGAAGCATTATCAGTCTCTCTTCCAAGTGCCATCATGTCTAAGTCAGAGTCTCCTAAGCAGTCCAAACAGCTACAGAAGCTCTTCATCGGGGGGCTGAGCTTTGAGACAACTGATGACAGTCTGAGGTGCCATTTTGAGCAAAGGAGAACACTCATAGACTACATGGTAATGAGAGACCCAACCACCAAGTGTTCCAGAGGCTTTAGGTTTGTCGCTTATGCCACTGTGGAGAAGGTGGATACAGTCATGAATGCGAGGCCACACAAAGTGGATGGAAGAGTTGTGGAACCAAAGAGAGTTGTCTCAAGAGAAGATTCTCAAAGACCAGGTGCCCACTTTACGGTGAAGAAGATCTTTGTTTGGTGGCATTAAAACAGATACTAAAGAACATCAACTAGGAGATTATTCTGAACAATATGGAAAAATCAAAGTGATTGAAATTATGACTGACTGAGGCAATGGAAAGAAGAGGGAATTCACTTTTGTAACCTTTGATGATCATGATTCTGTGGATAAGATTGTCATTCAAAAATACCACACTGTGAACGGACACAACTGTGAAGTGAAGAAAGCCCTGTCAAAGCAGGAGATGGCTAGTGCTTTGTCTAGCCAAAGAGGTCAAAGTGGTTCTGCAAATTTTGGTGGTGGTCATGCAAGTGGTTTTGGTGGCAATGACAGTTTTGGTCATGGAGGAAACTTCAGTGGTCAAGGTGGCTTTGGTAGCAGCCATGGTGGGGATAGATATGGTGGCAGCAGAGATGGCTACAATGGATTTGGTAATGACAGAAGCAATTATGGAGGTTATTGAGGTGGTGGAAGCCATAAAAAATTTGGCAATTACAACAGCCAGTCTTCAAATTTTGGCCCCATGAAGGAAGGAAACATTGGAGTCAGAGGCTCGAGGCCCTATGGTGGTGGAGGCCAATATTTTAGCAAACCACAAAATCAGGGTGGCTATGGTGGTTCCAGCAGCAGCAGTAGCTATGGCAGTGGAAGAAGGTTTTAAACACTTCTAGGAAACAAAGCTTAGCAGGAGAGGAGAGCCAAAGAAGTAACAGGGAAGCTACAGGTGACAACAGATTTGTAGATTCAGCCAAACACAGTGGTGGCAGGGTTTATCTGCTACAAAGAAGACATGTTTTAGACAATACTCATGCATATGGGCAAAAAACTCAAGGACTGTATTTGTGACTAATTGTATAACAGGTTATTGCCATCTCTGTTATGTGGAAAGTGTAAAGCACTCCAACAAAGGATTTTAATGTGGACCTTTGTTTGCACCCATGGTGTTGATTGCTAAATGTAATAGTCTGATCATGACGCTGAGTAAATCCGTCTTTAAAAAAAAAAGAGAGAAAGAAATCCTTTCAGAGACCTCAACAGATGTATAGACACAAATAGAATTCTTCTCTTCATATAAGTTTCTCCAGATCAGGGTTTTTCAGCCTTATCAATAATAACATACCTGGTCAGATAATTCTTTGTTGGTGACAGCAGGCTCTGTTCCATACATGAATGAAAGTTGGCAGCATCTCTGGCCTCTGCTAGCAACACCTGATCTGTTATGATAACCAAAATTGTCTCCAGACCTTGCCAAATATCCTGTGAAGCCACAATTTTCCCCTTTTGAGCTCCACTGTGTTTTACACATATTACAATAAGTCTGTCATGATCTGAACATGGATTTATAGCCAAGTATGGAAAGAAGAAGGCTTGTATGTGTTTGTGTTTTTACTAACCATGTGACAGTATGGTTAAGTAATCTCTATTTATACAGATCAACCATAAATTGTAGTTGTACCACAATACTAACTTCAAGGGTTTAAATAGAAAACAAATAATATTACAGATTTATTATGACCCGTTAGTGAAATAAGGCTTATAAAAGGCCTTACCATGCTGCTTAGCACTGATTAAGTGCTCATCAACTTTATGGTCTTATTACTTTACAAGGTTCTGATAATGTTTTCTCTATCTTGATGTCTCTTTCTTTCCCCATGTTGTGTATATGTATGACACTATAGCACAAGAGTCCATTAGAGATACATCGGTGCACAAGTATTTATGAATGCAGGAGAGTGAAACACATCAGTGCCGTGCCTGACCAGATCGGGTAGGGAAGTGGAAAAGAAGAGAGTGTGTTTCACACCCTAATACAAAGCAGATGTTAGTCTGTTTGATAATTTTTGGCAGACTGAAAAAAAGAAGAGTTAAGTAAACATTATCTGGCATGTTTGACGAATAAGGCAATCAAATGTTATAATTAATAGAGTGTTAGCATGGAAAGCCAAGCATGAATTATCAAGTTTTAAACATATAAAAATACAACTAAATGCACTTACCATTAAAGATTACTAAGATGAATAATTCATTTCGTTTTCTCAATTATAAATCACTCTTTTCTTAGCTCTCTGCTAAGCTTAGGTTTATTTTTTGTGAAATTTTAGGGGCTTACAGTTCTTTCAGATAATGGTTTTAAATATCTTTTCAGAGGTAAAGTGTTTAAGATTACATACACCACATGTTATAATCGAAAGGTGCTTTGGATTGTATTGACATTATTGTCATCTACTTATAGTTCCACTTCATTTGCTCTTTTGTATAAATTTAGAATACAGTGTGCAGTGTGTGTGCCCCTCCTTCCATAACGTAACCGCTTAAACTCAAAAGCTGACAATTTCTTTTGTAACTTTAAATCACTTTCTTTTCTATCACTATAGAAGCTTCAAAGTGATCTAATTCTTCTCCACCATATCTTTAATAAAAATCAATCCCATCTCAGGAATTAGTGCTATTACTTTTCATCAAGAATGTAATTTGTCATTCTGATGAGTACCTTGTATGCTCAAAAATTCTTCTCTACTGAAATAAAGCCTACCTCGTGTATAGACACAATGTATTTATTAACTGCTTTCCACAGAGAATAAGTTCAGACCCTCCACATAGAAGCCCTATGTGCAATAGAAGTTAACTACTATGATCTCTCTTTCAGCCTTGCTTCCCCAGGAAAACCAGTCCTCTCTGTTCAAACATTCCTGCTTTACAGCTTTTTACCTCTTTAGACTTCTTTTTCAATATTCCTCTTCAGATGTGATATCCAAAAAAAAAGAAAACAAAATAGAGGAGGATTCAAATGTAGCTATTATATATCTTTTCCACTAAATATTTCTTTATTATCATTATGTATTATTAACAGCAAACACTTGATGACTTGAAATTCCACTCCCATGGTATTATAATTTTTGTTAGTTTCAGTGCATGTAAAGACTCACTCTATGAACTGTTTGTAGACAATGAATGGACATAGGTCTTCCACTGTTTCAAAACTGTGTCCTCTTTCATGTTCTCACTATTCTCAATCTTCTTTCTCAATATATTTCCCTTCTCAGAACTTTTTCTTCCCAGTTACCTCTTCATCTGCCATGGCACCTTTGTCTGATACAGAAGTGACAGAGACAACTTCAAGTAACATAGTTTCTTCACAGTTGTAAACATGTCAATTATTGCATCTGAAAACGAACTCTTCCAATATTTCTGCTGTGCCCCCACTTTTTATGATGATGATCTCCACAAAATCAGACAATAAAAGATAATTTTCTCAACTATAGCTAATACCTTTTGAAATTCAATCGTCTCTCCTAGTTTAGAAATCATAAAACCTCAAAAAAATAAAGAAATGGTAATTGTTCATGAATGGATTTTCCCAGAATTAGATATTGTCCTGAAATTATTTCAATTGTTCTAAATGAATAGAAATATTTAAATGCCTTAAGAGAATACATAGAGCCCTTATAAATGTAAACATGTTTACAGATGTATTTTATTTAGCCCATTTTTTCTATTTATCAATATAAAACTCACATACAAATATACTGCTTACCAGAGATCTCAAAACTGAAGTTAAAGGTAAATATGTTTTCTCTGTATCTATTTTATGAGCTAATGATACCTAGAGACTAGTTTGTTCATTACAAGCAAGGTAATTTTCTTGAGTGATAAAAACAATCTACATTATGATAAAGGTCGGGGTGAGGGCACGCAGTTGCCAAAATCCTTTGAGCTATATATCTACAATTGTAATTGTAAAAACATATTGGAATCTGGTTAGTACACTTATTTTTTCTAATGATATGCATTTGTGACTTTGAAGACATCTTATATATATTCTGCACTTAAGCAAATAAGTCAATGTTTTAAGAAAAGTGAGAACCAGTTCACTCACCATCAGAGAAGGGAAAGCAAAAGACTAAAATGCAACCCGTGGTGTAAGACTAGAATTAAAAATGTCAGCGTGGATTCTGAAGGAGAAGGGAAGAGAGAATGAGAGACAAGTATAGCTATTTATGTGCATGCAGCGCGCGTGTGCGCACACACACACACACACACACACACACACACACACACACACTTTGTTTCCTAGCTGTTTGTGAAGAGGGCCCTCATATCAAGAATAATCTCAGTAACAGATTTGATTCTGAATAATGATGGGTTTGGAAACTAAGAAAGAGGAGCTGGATCATATTTTACACAGTACTTTCATTTTTTTTCCAGGGATGGGTTATCCATCCTTGTTTCCACTTCTGGTTTTCGATGCAACCTCACAGTTCTAATGAGAGCCCTTGCTTTCACATTGCTTTTGAAACCAGACTTTCATGATGAAGCCACAGAACAGCCCAGCAATCATCACATTAAAGAAACATGCTGGTTGAACTCATATTCGGGGGATTTAGCAAAGGAATCAGTAACCACTTGAAAAGTCAGAAGAGACCCCCGGACCAAAAAAAAAAAAAAAAAAAAAAATTAAAAGCGGTATCAAAACTGGAAGTGTTCATTTTTCTACTCATCAGCTTTTCAACTCCTCTCCCCACCATTCTCTCTCTCCATCTCTCTGTCTCTCCATCTCGCCTGGTTTCTTCCCATCCTGAGTCCACGTTCTTTGAGGCTGTGAAGGGATCCTGGGATATAAACCAGGGCTGGCGCAATGGAATACCCATCTCTGACAAAACTAAACAAAAACAGGGGATACAAATACAGGACCATTTTGTATCTGTATATACAAGATAGAATAGATATACAGCTACTTTCTCTTAATTCAATGAGAAGAAAGATTTTTACTAATAGTGTTTGG
>NDGN011437046.1:0-16703 GCA_002564285.1 Tympanoctomys barrerae
AATATGCAATGTATTAATTATTGAAACTGCTAGTAATCGGTTTTGAAACTGTCTCATTGCTATGTTTCTCAAAAAAATTTTTTAAACATAATTTTTAAATTCTTAAATAATTTTTAAATTCTTTTTAAAAATTATTTTTTAAAAGAAGCATAAGAAGAATGAGGAGAGTCACAAGACTTCTCATACAGAATAATGGTAAAGGAATATAAGTGTCAATAATCCTGATTTGACTTTTCCATGTTGCACATTTGTACTGTGTTACAACATGGCATGCCCAAAATATGTACAATCATGCATAAAAGGAATAAAATAAAGTTTTAAGTTTGCTCAGATCAATTTACATGAGGATTTTTTTTCCACAACCAATCTCTATTATCAGATTAATGGGCTTGTTGACTAAGACTTAGATTCCTGAGGGGAGATGAGCTGGATGACTCAGCTGCCACCTCTGAGCTAAGGGATAGCTATTAAAGTGGCAACTTCAGGGCTGGGGAGATAGCTCAGCAGTCTACGTGTCTACCTGGCAAGTGCAAGGTCCCAAGATTGATCTCTAGTACTACATGAGGTGCTGGCTCCAAAGCTGGGCATGGTGGTTTATACCTGTAATCCCAGCTCTGAGGAAGCTGAGACAGGAGAATCACTACAAGTCTGAATTGCATAGTGACACTCCATATCCAATGAATAAATAAATAAATAAAATAAATAAGTAAAGTAGCAACTTCAGTCTCCACCTATGTTGGAAAATTAATGAGGTCTGTTTTATAAAAAAGTCATATGAACAAATACTATGACTGACGAGTAATTGATGGTGATTGAATGATTCATAAATAAAATAGAACTCTATACTCATGAAAACGTTTCCTGAAAAACTCTTTAGGTGAACTCCACATCTTTATGAGCTAAATGCTATTTATAAACCAATCATTTATAAGAGAGAAAAACAGCTAAGTCATTAAAAAAGGGAACATGATATAAATACTAATGCTTTGTTTACATGAAAAACCACACTGTGTTTCACTAGTAGTTTTTTAAATTGCGAACAAAACATAAAAAACTGTTCAGTTTCCCCTTTAGGTTAGATTTATTAAAAATAAGACCTACCACTATTGAGGATTTATGTATGGTAGTTAGAGAATAAAGCATTATAACCCTTCTGGAAAGAAATTTAGTATTAGGCTTTAGAAGTTTTATCAATAGTCATTGACCCTGTAATTACACTTCCAAGAGTGTATCTTAAGGAACTAATCAAAAGTGCAGTGAGAGACCTACACAGACTCTCACAGTGCCGTTTTGTATAATAGCCAAGACTTGAAGTGGTCATTAACAGCCAGAAACAGGCAAATGGCCAAATAAGGAGTAGCTCACACAATGGAAAACTACACAGCATGCAAGTTGACTTTTCATGATTGAGGAAAATGTTCAATCTAACAGCAGTTTTAAATAATCATCATATGCATGCATTTTAAGCTAATGAGGGACTTTTGAAGAGAAGAGGAAATTTTAAAAGTATGATCTTTTTAAAGTTTTGCCATCCTTTCACCTATTTTATATAAGTAAAGACTATATTTTACCTTGCAGGTATGACAATTGTGAACTTTGCATGTAATTATGATAATAAATTTCTAGGATGTAGTATGGAAGGGCAAAGTAAATAAAATAAAATTGAAAATTAAAATTTCACTTGCATTATTAAGTAGTGATGGTATTAACTTCATATATTAAGACAATCATGAGATATTCATTGTTCTTCATATGGGAATACCTGAATATTACAAAAATCATTAAAATGCATTTGGTCATTAGATGATGTGTCTTAGTCATTATAATGACTATTAAATCATTTACAGTGTTTATGATGGTTAAAGCTTAGTGATTGGTCCACTGAAATTGATTCCATTTTTCTATGTGTATATTCTGAAATTATTATGAAAAATATAATGACTTACTTCAAAAGAGTTAAACCATATCTTATCCATAATTATTAGTTTCCTAAAATTTAAATCCAAACTTGCTCAATTGCAATACGTGAAACTGTACCATTAGCTGGTCTGGAAGACAGGTCTTTAATTTAAACAAAGATAAACAGCAGCAATTTGCATAAGTATAAGCTATACACACAATTTAAGCATCATTTAATGTCATGCAGATGTTATTTTAAATACTGAAATGTACCAGTTTTGTATCAGAACCCAATTTTATTGATTTATAAAAATTAAATATTTATAAATTTATTTTTAATAATTACAATTTTATTATATGATCAAAAATTCCTTTTTAAATTTATTTTTAAAGAGTACAAATTAGAATTAAAACAGAAAATATTGAAAGTGATACAGAATTTCATGTAATAAAGTAATATGAATTCCACAGTATTTGTTGTAATATATAGTGTTGTCTTCCAACCAGGTATATGTATTATCAGATGTATGCATGAAAAATTGAAGTAGAAATAAAAAAGAAAGAAATGTATAAGAATGAAGAAAATGTACAAACAATTGAAGAAAGAGAGAATGTACAAACAAATGAAAAAAGGAGACAAAATAAATTAAAGCATTAACTGCTTCTTTCCATAGACCAGGAGAAATACAGAGTATAGTTGTCCAAACCATCCTGCTTACATGCATAGATAAATCTCTTTCCCCTACTCCACTTCTGTCCTTCTCAACTCAGTAATTATTCTAAGACCTATTCATATAGGTCTTGAACAAGTTCATTCCCTTTTCCCAGGATGTATTGCACCCTTCAGATTCCATTTTCTCTTTCAGTTTCTCACACTAAGGAGACAAAATGATGTTTGCATATGCAGATCTGATTTATTTCACTTAAGAGTATGGTCTCTAGTTGCATCCATTTACTGAAAAAGGACTCAAATTGATCCTGATTTATAGCTGAGTAATGCTCCATTGTGTAAAATTACTACATGTTATTTATCCATTCTTCAGTTAATGGGCATCTGGGTTGTTTACAGGATTTAGCTATCACAAATTGAGCTGCTACAAACATGTGTGCACATATATTGCTGTGGTATGAGGTTTTCAGTTCTTCTGGAAAAATACCCAGGATGGAAATTTCTGGCTTGAATGTGATGTCCAGTACTAGCTCTTTAAAGAATCTTTGGGCCGGGGGGATGGCTCAGTGGAATACGTGCTTTCCTGGCAAGCACAAGGGCCTGAGTTCAATCCCCGGTTCCGGAAAAAAAAAAAAAAAAAAAAAAAAGAATCTCCACACTGATTTCCACAGTGGTTGTATGCACTCCCATCAACAGTACAGAAGGATTCCTTTTCCTCCATAGCTGCTCCAGCATTTGTTGTTGGCTGACTTTTTGATGTTAGCCATTTTTTGGGGGGTGAAATAGAATCTCAGTGCTGTTTTAATGTGCATTTCTCAAATGACCAATGATGTCGAACATTTTTTCATATATCTACTTGTATTTCTTCCTCTGAAAAGTGTATATTCAACTCAGATGCCCATTTTTGAACAGGATCTTTGGATTTGGAGGGCCTGACATTTTTAAAGAGATTGAAGTGGATTTGATAAAATGAAAAATATTCCATGCTGCTGGATAGGAACTACCAACATTGTGAAAATGACTATAATCCCAAAACTGTTATACAGATCCAATGCAATCCTGATTAAAATACCATTAGTATACCTCACTGAATTAGAGAAATCTTTCCTCAAATTCATTTGGAACCAGAAAAGGCCCACAGTATCAAAAAGAATTCTGGAAAACAAAGGAAAGGCAGGTGATATTACAATCCCTGACTTGAAATTATGCTATAAAGCTACTGTGATAAAATCAGCATGGTGCTGACATAGAGACAGACCTGAGCAACAATGGAATAGATTAGAAAATAACAACACAACAGCAAGCATACGCAGCCACCTTATCTTTGACAAAGGGACCAAATAGGATCACTGGAAGCTGTCCTCTTTAGTAAATGGTATTGGAATAACTGGCTTTCCATATGCCAAAGGCTAAAACTATTCAGTCAAAATGGATCAAAGGTTTAAATATCAAAACAGAAACACTAAATCTTCTAGAGAAAAATGCAGGACATTTTCTTAAAGACATGGGGTAGGTAGAGTGTTCATAAACAAAAATCAAATTGCATTGGAAATACCTCAAAGAATAATCAAGTAGTATCTCATCTTTGTGAAAATTTTTGCACTTCAAATCAATCTCTGGGGCCAGGGAGATGATTCAGTAGAATAAGTGCTTCCCTGGCAAGCACTAGGCCCTAAATCCAATCCTTGGTTCCACCAAAACAAAAACAAAAACAAAACAAAAAATCGAATAAAAAGCCAAAAACTGGGAAAAAAATTATAGCCAACTGTCTCTCCAACAAAGGCTTTCTATCTTATAAATATTCTTAAATATGATCAAAAATCCTATATTGATAGAATGAACTAATTCTTATAGATCTTTCTATGTAGTTTATTATAATACTTATCTGTACTTTGGTATGCTGTTTGAGTTTCCACATGTAACATGCTTTTAAAACAAATAAAAGTATTTGAGCAAGCTAAAAGCTTAAATGGGCCTTAGAATTCATGGAAACTACAAAATAATCAAGGGAAGATACAATGATTGCACCATATTTCAAATTATGGGTATTGAATAAAAATGAATTTTGTTGACTAGCTGAAGCCTCCTTTCCAGTCCAGTGTAGCCTACTTTCTGCCCATAACACACCCAACTGACAGATCTCATCAAATCCACTGCACACATCCAGTGAAAATGAGTTCATTAATTATTCTTGCATCAGATTTCCAGGTTTGCTATTGCAAAATATCCCAAATGACATGGTTTACAGCAGTAGTTATTTCTTGTTTCTCAGGTCAGAAAGCCAGAGATGTGAAACTGAAGAATCAGGTAAACAGAGCTCCCTCTAAAACATGCAGGGGATAATCTTTCCTTTCCTCTTCTGGACGTTTGATGGTTGGTGGGCAACTCCATCTCACATCCACCTTCCTCATCACATCTCCTTGTTTCTCTCTGTCTGTACTTGGTGATGCCCCCACTTATTGTGTGTCCAAACTTTTGTCCACTTCTAAAGAAAGTAGGCATATCAAGGGAAGGGCCACCTAATGGCCAGCCTCATATGATGTGATCACTGACACCTGCCGACTTTCACCCCATAAGGGCAAACTCACAGGTCTGCAGTGAGAGAACTTCATATATCATACCATTGGGCATAATACAAGCCCTACATACTGAATAATGGGACACAGAGAACTATATGAAGTGGAGAGTGATATCTAGCCAACTCCTTAAAATCTATGTTGATAGGTTTTCTGATTTCTAAAATAGCTCTCAATTCCATAGTAATCAAATGCAGGAGCAGCTCCTAGTTTTAAGAGACTGCTGGAGAGCTTATTTGATAGAGTGGGCACAGTCCTTCTCAGTGGGTTAACACAACGGTCAGTTCCTATGTGAATAGGTCTTAGAAGATGGGGCATCAGTGGAGGAAATGGATTGTAAGGACACAGCCACAGTGACTATAGCAGCCCCTGGTCACTTTTTCCTTGGCTCATCCTTACTGTCTTTTTCTGTCTCTTTTGTGGGTTCCATTGTAGAGTGTTCTCCCAAGCCCTCTGCTCTTCTGTTCTGATTTTTCTGCCTAGCAGGCAGCAGACCATGGACCAAAACCTTAGAAAGTTCAAGTAAATTAACTGCCTTCTCCTTTAGTTTTGGAGTGTCAGGTACTCTCTTCCAGCAATGAAAGGCTGACTGCTACACTTAGAGTTTAGCAATTTGCTATATCCATGTTCTTAGAATTATCAAGCATTAACTACTTGAATCTTCACAAAGACTCACCTAACTACACTTCAGCCCCATTTTGTGGTTACATACGGGAGCCATAATGAGAAAAGCCGCTTTCTCAAGGTCACAGGTGTAGTTAATGGAGGAATCAGGCAAACAATCTCCAGCAGTTTAAATCTTAACCTGACTTCGGTTAGGCCGAACAGTTTCTTCTGATTCAAAATTCTCTTCTATCTTTCAGCAGTGTTCTCAGATTTACCTTTACTTTTTCTGTGTGAAAGGCTTTCAAATAGTGAAAGAGAGCTATTATAGCCTTAGATCTCCTCTTTTTCAAAATAAACATTATGAGTTCTTTCAACCATTTTTAATGTTGATACTTTCAAATCTTGCAATTTGCATAAACCTGATTAGACTATGAAGACATTGAAATTACAATTATCTGTATTAAATGGCTCCTGAATTCTATTGATTTTGTGTTGTGAATTGAACAAGTTATTCTGATAGATTCTATTCTAATAGAACTAGAATTAATAATCTTCATGATACATGCTTTATTCTTCTTCACTGTGAGGCAACTCTACATTCTTTAAATCATTCATAGTAACTATTACTTGCCATTTGTGATAACAAATAAAAAAATATAAAAAGTTTGAAAGAACTTCCAGTATTCTTATCACATAAAATTGCAATATTCTTTTTTATGTCACATCTCTGTTCACAAGATATTTCTCACAGGATTTATGAAACTTTTTGCTCTATTTGTAAGTAATATATTTTTACTTTAGAATGAAGTCTCATATGCTGCTTCCTATTTTTAGATCTTAAAAGTAATTCCAAAGGCCCTTAGGTCTTAATCTGGATTATGTATATGTGAGAGCAATTGGATTAGATAAATTGGAATTTATAAAAATGAGGTAGAATTAAACTATATCATAGTCTGCTTTCTTGTTAGGAAATAATATAGTTTTAACCTGGGTCCCTGGTGCCCTGGGGCTAGACGAATGCTGAAACCTTTAATCAGAATTCAAATTTGACATATATCCAGGATTCTGGCTTTCAGCTAAAATACTTTATATCTGCGGCAGCTCTGTACTTCATGGACTAATTGCCATAATACATAATTATTGATGCAGAACCCTCAGTGTTTTTTTTTGTCTAATAGACTTGCATATTGAAAATTGAAGCTTTAACATGTTTCACATTACAATGACTAACTAGTCACAAATGTGCATACTGAAATCCTAACAGCCTCATTCCTGAAAGCAAAACACCTTTCCCTTACCCTTCTTTCCTATCCACACCTCTTTCTTCTTACCACTAATATTGTTCAGTGTCATATGCCAGCATCTGGTAAATCCAATTCTTACTGGCCCAGAGAATATACTAATTATATCCTACAGCTAATTAGAAAGCAGACTCTTTGCTATAGCATGGTTTATTTAGCTTGTCAATGAGTAAGACTTGGTTTGAATCTTGATTTAAAAATCAAGGAAAATGGAAATAGGATCAAATAGAAGAAAAGATACCCTCCAAAAGCAAGAATCCTTGTTAATTAAATTTCAAAAATAAATATAGAAGCTGGAAGACAGGAAATTTATACTGAAACTAGCAACTTTAAAGTTCATATTCACATTTTAAGAAAAATATAAGAATTTAAAATGGTTATTTTAAAATCTCAAAATAGTCACAGAGGCTATGATAATAACCTGTTTTGGTAACTGACCAGTTTCTGCACAATAGGATAGGGACATTTATGTTTTAATGATGAATGTTTCATAAATTATAACCATGACTGAATGTACATGTTTAGGTTAATTCTTTTTTAAAAACCCTCATATTTCTGTAACCTATATTTGTGTTATTTACATGAAATTTATGGAGACTGGTATAGCTCCTCTACTACTTGGGCTTCAGTATGAATTTGGAGGCGATGTGCACAGGTGTGAGTGATGGAAATATATAAATAATGGCCCAGATCCTTCTTTCCCCCCCCACCTTTATCTTCACAGTCCAGTCTGATCAGACTGAAAGGCATTTTTATGCTAATTTTTTCAAGTTGCTGCCAATTTACCATGACTAATTAAAATGTGAAGCTACATAATATTTTAGGTTGGTGATTCTCCACCCTGACTACAGTTTAAAGTCATCTGGGTAAGCTTCTTACAAATATATCTGATACTATTTCTTACTTGATGCCTATAGTAATTTATTTAGAAATTCTGAGAGCCAGCAATCCTAAGTAATTGTGTATGGTGGCTTTCAAAGAATCACGGTGAGGTCTATGTCCCAAAAGACTGCAAACCCACAAGAAGTCTTTCTTAAATGACTTAAACACATAAAAGCAGGAAGTTAATCAACAAAATGAATTTGCTATGTCAACTTGTACAACTTAGTGATAATTTCACTATGTCATAGAGCGGGATTTTATAAGACACACATAGATGGTTCTGAGAAGCTGATGGTGGTTTCTCGGAAAAAAAAAAAGTCACCCCGTACATAAGCCATAAAACCTACATTGGAGTTTGTGTCAAAGACAATCAGAATCTTGGTAGAAAACTCCCTGAGCCCTGAAAACTCCCCTCAACCTCTGAGAAAAGGAAATATTCTTAGAGATGAAAGCACTAAAATCAAGAAATGAAACCCAAATACTGCATGCATTGAGTCATGCAGGCAGACATAATATTGATATATAAAGTTCTGCACAATAACAAAAATTTCCCAAATGATAACTACTTGTCTCATTTTAGATACTAGTTATATGAGCTTCCTATGAAAACTTACTTCTTTTTTTAAATCTAAAATGTCCCCTTTTCTATATCTTATATCAAAAATGAGGAGGTGCTCGTGCTCATGCATTTCTTAATCTAGCTTCCTGGGCTATTTTTCAAAAAATAATTTTATAAGTGTCATATATTCTTATTCATTTAATTAATATAGGACTGATACTACTAAAAGCAACCCCAATTTTTCACATTTTTTACACTTCAACTTCAAATTACAAAGTGGTACAGTGGCTGTCTTCATCAAGGTCTTTTTTTAGTTTGAATTTTCTTTCATTCTGTCTCCCTCGAACTCCCACTCAATGGCCCCTGATTTTCTTTGAGCCTTTCTTAGACAATCTCTTTCAAATCATGCTTTTTAAATTTTCTCAACCCACCTTTCTGTATTACAAACCTGAAAGTGTAACTTAGTGTTAAAATCAGCTCTGAAGCCATTCAAACTGTATTCACTCAGTCTAATAAATCCTGGATTATTCTACGCTTTTGTAAAAAATATGGAATTATCAGCTCATCAGGTAGTCTGAATCAAAAGATTTCTGAGAAGTTATAGCACATTAAAATCATAGTCTGCATAAGTAGACCAAGAGACATCAATACTTTTTTAAAGTTAAGAATATTTCAAGATTCCTATTCATGCTGCTTTTGGTGTCTTTGTGGTCAACCCATTATCCTTGATATTGTTATAAATAGACAAGTACCAGGCTAGGTTTACATCTGTGACTCACTGAATCGCATGACAGGTGACCCCAGGATGGGCAGGAAGGAGGAAGGAATAAAAAGATGGGAAAGATAAAACCTACAAGACAAAAATACGTATCTCTTTTTAAAATATCTGTCCCATACAAAAACATAGTACCGTACATCAGGGAAAAAACATCTCCATCAAAGAACTGATCACTTTAGGAATACTGAAGATCTGGAGCTTGCAGCATGGTGCTTTGTGCTTCTTGACATTGTACTAGTACACAGTGTGTTGAATTGGAAATAAAAATATATATGGAACCGAGTAACATGAAAAGCTTAATCTGAATCACATCTGAAATCTTGGTCCTCTAGGAAAGACACCTAACTTTTACTGCATCATGAGTACTGATGTCACCGTGGCTGAATCTTTTCTATAGGACTTCTATGCAAACTTCTTTGATAATTACTGGAAATTAGGCCACCTACATGGTAACCAATATGTATTTATGGGCATAGGATATAAACATTATGATTTAGTCTATTCCCTCTAAAGACCAAACATCTCAAGTTCTTACATGAATACATTCTGTTTATATATAGTGTACAACTTATTCCATATAGATTCTTATGCAGCTGATCTGTGGAAAAATCCACTGGAAAAAAATATAAAGCTTGAATCATCCCAGTTATCCCTTAGGAGCGCAAAACCTATTACCTAATGTCTAAAATTTTGTTTG
Source organism: Tympanoctomys barrerae (assembly GCA_002564285.1). Taxonomy (NCBI): domain Eukaryota; kingdom Metazoa; phylum Chordata; class Mammalia; order Rodentia; family Octodontidae; genus Tympanoctomys; species Tympanoctomys barrerae. The sequence continues at coordinate 9,969 of NDGN011437046.1, forward strand.
CAGTAAAAGTTCATTAAATATTTAAAGAAATACAGGAGAATTCAGAGTCATGCTTGCCAATATATCCAAACTGCTGCAAAACAGCATGTTATGAGTCTTTAATATTTACCAAGAATACTTCAAAATAAATTTTATATTCAACATATCATTTTTCATTATCAAAATGTAGCTTCAATCTTTATAATTATCTAAGCAGCCACTAATACCAAAATCAGAGAAGAGCTCTGAAATATTTCACTATTTATTTATTTATTTATTTATTTATTTATTTATTTTGGTGGAACCAGGGATTGAATTCAGGCCCTTGCGCTTTCCAGGGAAGTGCTTATTCTACTGAGCCATCTGCCCGACCCCCATATTTCACTTTTTAAACAAAGCTTATGAATAGAATTTTGTGAATTTTAGTTTCATTAGAAATCTAAGCTCAAATACTACTAATACTAAGAAGTAAAATACTATTTCATAAATACTAAGGTCAAATTTTGATTCCACCTTATGCATTGTTACCACAAGTCAACGCTTTTGTAAAACTCAGCTTGTAGTAGTTGAGTGCCCAGCCAACAAGCAACAGACTATAATTACCTTATTCAGTGATCTGCAGCCTGAGCCTGGAGTGCTGGTACTACACATTATTAGCAGCAATGAAGGCTGGAAAACAATGAGTAACATTTAAAACAAACAATATCAGACGTAAAAGCTATTATTTAGAAATGGCATTCAAGTCTGAAAAATTATCCATGCCATATATATGACATTGTGAAGTGATATTTAATATTCAACCAAAGGCTATGTGTGCATTCAAGTTTGGGCAAATATATCTGCAAGATTTTTAACTCCTGGCATCTAGATGACCGACATGACCATCTTAACTCTTGGCTAGTCTTTGCCAACAAGTTTAAAACATTAAGATAATAAGGAACATTAAAAGGGTAGCTTACCAAAAGTAATTTTGAGTGTTTGCTTTATGCAAAAGAAACCATTTCTTCCCACCTACAACTTAGATTTATGTATACAATCTAATAAGCACCATCACCTATGAATAATTCATGAAAAATTAAGTGTTTGTGTTGTGTTCTCTGTGTGTGTGTGTGTGTGTGTGTGTGTGTGTGTTCTTTATCTACCAGAGCTGCTATGACAAAATACCATAGGCTGTTGAGTGGTTTATCCATAGAGAAAGGGAAGTCCCAGGTCAAAGTGCCAACAAATTCAGTGTCTGGTGGGATTGCTCTCTCCTTCCAAGATGGCAGCTTCTTGCTGCATCTTCACATATAGAAGAGGGCAATCACTAAAATCTCAGACCATCACTTAAAATAGTAACTCAATTTGTGGGGGCCTTCACAGCCCAGTCATCCCCCTCAAACAACCTCTGAGTACCAACATATTGAGTATTGGATTTCAGTATATGCACTTTAGGGAAGAGCACATAAAATTTTATTCATTTATTATATATCAAGTTATATATATAACATATAAATTTAACCATACATTATGTATTTATTATTTATAAAACACAAATATACCTAAATATGTTTATATATTAATGTGTACTGTATTTTACTTAGACATAATATTTATATTTGTGTATATAAAAAGTATATATATACATTATAAAAAGTACATATATGTGTATTTATATATATTTACATTTAGTAAAATCAACTCACTGCCTAGTCAAGCAAGTAACATATATCAAAGAAGAATTCTAACATGGGTAAAAGAACAGGCTTTGCTTTCAGCACAAATGAAATCATGCCTGCTTGGAAGAGGGCCACATAACTAAAAGATCTACCAATAACTCACAGCTTAAGACGCTGCATCATCAGAGGCCTTCCTTCGGTAGTGCTGTGCACACTTTGGTGTTGAGATGCCACGCAACTTGGAGATGCTGGATGTAACCGGAGCAGAAATGGTCCCCATGGTTTACCAGAAGTTATTTCCGAATGTTGAGCAGCACACTACTGTGGTTATTTGCAGATCCTCATTAATAATACCGCATACTATTTCTGCAAAGGCAAATGTATTTTGACATTCAGTATTCTTTCTTTACAATTATTTGAACTTGTTCTGCTGAGAAGGAGAAAATAGGTCATTGTGCCCATGGTTTAAGTAGTAAGACAGTTTATTTTAGAAGTGAGATGAAAACCAAAGTCCCCTTTGTCTAATTTGGTGTTCCAACAAATAAAATTGCTGTTCCTTCCTCAGTGCAAGTTGCAGAATCCTGCTTCTTCTTTCAAAGTGATTGTGCAAAAGATAGCTGTAGTTAAACAGTCCTTACATTTTACAAACACTATCACTTATATTTAGTTGCTTTCTCTGAAAAATAAGGCCTGTAAGCCAGAAGTGACAGGACAGATAGGACTTTAAAATTCCAACCATAGTGAGAATTGGGAAGCACACAAAAAAATGGCACAAAACTAAGCTCCCTCTTTTATAATATTTATTCTAATGTAAGTTTCATGGGAAGCACTTGGATGACCACCAAATAACTACATTTTAAAACTGCACAATGAGCCCAAATAAGTATGCAAAGAAATGAAAGAATTTCAGCCTGTACTTTGACCCACGACATCCCTGTATCTTCCTTCCCTCAAGATTTCTGGGGCCCAGTTCCATCTTTTAACTGTCTACTCTTCCCAGGGTTTATTGGATTGCAGGTGCTTCATTTTCATCATGCAGTTTGACAGATCTTTACTAGACAATATTCTCATTGACCAATCTTCTTTATGGAAGCATCCCTATCTTTAAACCTGTGTCCACATTTCAGGTCACATTGACATGTGAATATAGACATCACCACACATACACTTGGAGCCAGTTTTGTTTTTGTACTATACAAAAGAAACAGACAGAATGAGATGAAAATTCAACTTCCCTTGTTCTGAGAAAGATGGTTATGTATTTAGGTTACATAACCTACATCGGTGCATGGTATCAACTAGGGCATGGATTGGCCTGCAGTGACTCAGCACAAAAATGCAGCACACAGGTGTTGAGGAAGAATTCTGGGCCCCACAACCTTGGAAGAGTCCCATGCATCACAGCCACGCTGCTTAGGAGGAGCTTGGTCTTCGTGGTGGAGCTCCAGCCTTGGCAGTCAGTGTGGAAGGGAGGAAGAGAATCTTGATAGAACCCGCAACTGCAGCTCCTTCCTCTGCTCTCTGCTGTTTTCCGCCTCCATGAACTGAGGTCTTCTGCCTTGGAGCCAGCCAAGTGTGGACTGAAACTTCCACTAACTGTGAACTAAATAAACCTCTCCTTCCTTAATTTTGGGTGTTGGGTATTTAGTCCCAGCAATGAGTAAAAAGTAACTGAAACAAGTATCTATTCATATATTCTTTCTCCCTTTCTTTCTCTCAGCTTTCTTCTCCAACCTTGACAGCTGATATGAATTCCACGAAATGGGATCTTTAAAGGAGAGTCTCTTATTCACCCTTGAAAAGTACTTAGGAAGAATACCTTGGAATTATCCAGTGGGCACCTGTTGAATTTGATTAAATCATCTCTTATTTAGTTGATTCTTATATAACATTCATAAAGAACATTTTCCTTGAAAATGGGCAAGAATCTAAAATTTAGAAAATGTAGTGTACTAGATGGCTTTCAGAGTTATCTACTATCAACCCATCAAGAAACAAATCCTGCCACTACTCTGAAAGTGCACACTACAGAGCAACCATCCATCAGGACCACCTCTGATCATATCAAAGCTTGTGATGCCCAGGCATCAATTCATATAACTTTTAGCCCAAAGACTTGTTTGAAGTACTTGGGTTTGTTTGTTTACCTGTTAGGTATAGCACCCATGTTGACAGGCTTCTCTTTCAGTGTTGCTAAGAGATTCTGCTTACCTGCCAGCTCACTCTTGCAGTGCCAAAAGCTGATATACACATGCCACCCAACCTGTATTAAAATCAAGATGCTCCAGCTAGGTGTGGGTGCCCGTAATCCCAGCACTCGGGAGTCTGAGGCAGGATAATCACTGCATGTTTAAGAACCACTTGTGCTACAAAGTGAGCTCAAGGTAAGCCGGAACTGAATAGTCTCAAAAAGACAAAAGTGAAACAAAAACAGTAATCACAATAAATACACATACACACATGCCCGTCAACACACACACACACACACACAACATTGCAGCAGTTTTCAAGAGAATTAAAACTAAGATATGTGTGTGTTCATCAATGTGTATCTCTGAATGCAGAAAAATAAACTATGAGTGTATGTTTATAGAAAGTAGTTACATGAGTCTGTATGTATATGACATATATGTAGCTTATGTGATTACAGAGGCAACTCCAAAATCACCAGGATGGGGTGGTAATCCATCAAGTTTGACTTGCATTTTGAGGCCGAAGGTCAACACTGGTAAAATTGTTTTCTTGTGTGTGAAGTCAGTCTTTTTCAATTAAGGCCTTCAACTGACTAGATAAGGCCCATCCAGGTTAGGAACCACTCAAAGTTCATTAATTTAAAGGTTAATTTCCGTTAAAAAATAATCTCCACAAAAATATCTGGAAAATTTTACTTTATTTTCATTCTGTCTTTACTTAGTTATTTTTTGTATTTTAGGACAGGGTCTACAGGGTTTCACTGCATAGATCATACTCATAGTGATCCTCCTGTTTACAGCCTCCCAAGAGCTGGGATTAAGTAACACCATGCCCTGTCCCATTTGCTGTCTCAGCACACTCTGGGGGCAGAGCCTTCCTGGCAGGCCAGGGTATCAAACTCCAGGCCCTTGCATTTGCCTAAGCAGGAACTTTAATCTTCTGAGCTATTTGGCCAGCCCTTGGAAAAATTTTAAACACATATCATGGTATAGTGTCCTAGCCACACTGACATGTAAAATCAACCATCACATATTCCAACTATTTGGGTTCATCTGTCCTGCTGTAGACACTGCAGAAACTTTATTGTTCATAGAAATAATCTTAATCATTCTTCCTATGAGACTGGCCAAGTTTGTCATGTTAATCATTGATTAGGACATCAGTAAAGCAATTGTGTGAGTCTTTGGTTCCATATCTTGTTTCTGATGGATATGCCTTGCAATGCAAACACAGGAGGCTTGTAGAATTAAGCTGCTACCATAAAGACCATCATGCTTTATGATACACACTAGAAGAGTCTGCACTTCTCCTAACATTTGTCTCTTAACTACCTTCCATAAAACTTCTTTATTATAGAGTCCATAAAGCATTTTAACCTCCTAAATTCAGTTCTTAAAGTAGCCTTTAAGTGCTTACAATGTACTCATTTGTAATGTTATTAATAGTAATTATGGTACCTATTCGAATCAGCAAGAAGTTAGCATGCTATGAAAGTACTACCTTAAAGAACTTGCACACTTTTCTTCATAAAGAAATCGCTGTTCTATCTATTCAGCCAGAGAAATGGAGTTTTGTCTTTCTAGCTCAATTAGTGAAAATTATTTTCTCTGACTATACAAAGTCCAGGGAAAGAAAGATGTGTCAGGTGATTGACTCCCACTTTTCTAGAATGCTGTCATGTCAATGAACTGACCCCAAATCTTTGCAAAGCCCTTGATGTCAGTGAACTCTGTGCTATGCATTCTGGGTCTTGTTTTCCTGTAGCCTGCAGGCCAAGAAAGGAGTAAACTAAAGAAAAGAATATGTATCAGTGATTTGTGAACACAGACTCTACAGTATATACTATCTAGATTTTTACACAATACACCAGCAAGTTGACCAAGCCTGGTTCTATAAAGAGATGCACAAAATCCGGAGTGTGACATTAGAAGATTTGCAGAGCGAGGGGGCACATTGAAAAGTGAACCACAGCTTAGCTGTTCTCCATTCTGATGTATCCTCCCTGTCCTCTCCTGTCATTATTAATCTGTCTCTCAATGATAAGATTTTACTCTTGATATCTATGATGCATCACCTGGTAGTTGGCATCATAGGAATCTGTTCCTTGGACTTTGACAGGCCTAAGTATTTGCCACACACAAGCACTCAGGGGGCTGGCTGACTTAGAAGGACCACTGGGAGTTGAAGGACAACTTGCACCACATAGCAAGACTCTGTTTCCAGAAAGACGAAATAAAACTTGCTTTCATCAGGTATAATCACACTTGTTTTTATATTCAAGCATTTATCTAGTCCTGTTTTCTCAACACAAGAATCACATTCCAAAACATTGTTCTGAGATTTTTACTATCAGTGTTCTAAATTTAAAGGAACTCCTGGCTCCTGATAGTCTAATCTTTTGTTAAGCAATAACTGATATTAGCACCATGTATGAGTACTTACTCTTGCCAATTATTGCCCCAAAATACATATAATTATTAAAATTTAATCATCACAAGATTTTAGAAGATAAGTGCTATTATTTTCTTTTTACACACTCACACAGTGATAGCAGTCTCTTTTTAAGTAATACTTAGGTTGACTAATACATTAATTTTACACTTATAATAATACAATAGATGTTTATTAAGGTCTTATATTCCAGGGTATAAACAAGACACTATACTATAGACAACAGAGTTTCATTCAAAGTCCACTGAAATGTAATCACTAGCGTACAGCACATATATTTGTTTAATGAGCTAGAACTTGGGTATAGATGGCTGCCCTTGTGCTACATGACTGAAAGAGAAGTGCAGAGCATTTGTGTTGAAAGCGCACATGTGAGGCCAGGGAGACAGCTCAGTAAGATAAGCATTTCCCTGGTAAGTGCAAGGGCCTGAGTTCAATCCCTGGTTCCACAAAA
>NDGN011437052.1:0-12306 GCA_002564285.1 Tympanoctomys barrerae
TGTTAGTGTCCTCTGCATTTGTTACGGGTGGGTTAGGTTCTGAGGTTGCATTTTGTTCCTTCTTATCATTTTGTGTAGCACTGTCTTCTGACCTTGTTGTAGATCTTTGCTGTAGTTATAACCTTAGCACGTACTGATGTTCAGATGCATCTCTACAAAGTTTGGACTTATTCAGCTGTGTCAGGCTTGGGTCTGGCTGGTGTGCTCAGCTCCTTCCTCCTGCTGTTCTTGGACGTGAACCTGTAGTGCCCTTGAGGCAAGATGTTCTGCTCCTGGACTAGCTGGGTGGATCTATCCTCTACACTCTCTGCAGGGATTGCAGCTGCTGGGTTACACCCCAGGCATGTATGCCAGGCCTGAGGTGTGCCTGGAGGGGGCAAGGTGGAGTAGAGGGGAGAGGAAGCTCTCCTTCACACTCACTGGTCTGTGCTAGGCCTGGGTCTGGGGGTTCCCGGAACTTGGCAGAAATTCCTACTCGGCCGGCGTGGTGGGGAGGTGCTGCGGAGTGTTGTGGGGAGTCCCAAGTGGGTGGGAGAGTGTCTTGCTTCCACCGAGCCTCGGCTGGGGCTGGTATTTGGTCTGGCTGGTGCAGGGTAGCAAGAAGCTCTCCCACACACTCACCGAACCTGGGCTAGGACTGGGTCTGTGTGTTCCCGAAACGTGGCAGAAATTCCTACTTGGTGGGCAGGGTGGGGGAGGTGCTGCGGAGTTGTGGGAGGCGTCCCAAGGGGGTGAGAGAGGGTCTGGCCCACGCTGCTTCTGGGCTGGGACTGGTCCCACAGGTGCAGGGTAGCAGGAAGCTCTTCCACACTCTCATGGGACCTGGGCTAAGACTGGGTCTGTGGGTTCCCGGAATGTGACATAAGTTCCTACTTGGTGGGCAGGTTTGGGGAGGTGTGCTGAGGTTTTTTTTTTTTCATAAAATAAATTGTTGGATTTTTTCAATAAATAAATAAAAGTCTGAGGCCCGAGAACCAGAGCCCTCCATGTATGAAGACAAAAGAATGTGAAACCTCAGCTCAAGGAGAGAAATGCCCCCTCACATACCTGTTTGCTTTGCTGGAGCCTCCATGATACCTGCCCACACTGGTGAAGGGACAATCTCTACTTAGCCTCTGATCTGAATGTTAGTGTTTTGTCAATTTTCTATTATTGCACCTAATGCCTGACTCAATGAACTTATGAAGAGAATTTACTCTGGCTTACTGTTGTCAAGGTTGCAGCCCATGGTCACTAGGCTCTATTTTTTTAAGGATGTGATGAGGCAGCAGCTACAGTTTTATGGAGAACATTGTATGTGACACAACAAACAGCCTCTCACCTCTTGGATAGGATGTAAAGCAAGACAGAAAGAAATGGAATTTCACAACTCCTGTTGAGGGCATGTCATTGATTATCTAAATGCTTACTACTGGGTCCTACCCCTAAAATGTTGCAACACCTCCCAGTAGCAACAAGCTGGGGATCAGCTTTTAGCATACAGGACCTTGAGAGATACCCTACACCCACACTATAATAGTCATCTCTTTCAGAAACATTTTCACCAATATGTTCAGGAAGTATTTTTTTCAACTCTCTAAGCTTCCCTTTAGCCAATCAAATTCACATAAAACTAACTTTTATAGAATCCTCTAATTCAGTGATGTGAAATTTTGTTGATGTGTAAAATTTTACCATACATAGTTTTGAACACTGAGTAAATATTTTAACTGAAATGTCTTACTACTCAGTTAGGGAATGCTAACTTTTGTTATTTTTTGTGAGATCTTCTATACTTCATTTATTTGTGCTATCTAAAACTAATATAAAGTTAAGTTTTAGATTTTCCTTCTTATCTAGTTCTTTATCATTTTGTTATAATTTCCTAAAGATTCTTTAACTTTGTATTCCAAAAGCTGCATTGAACTTTAAATTATAGTCAACACATTTTTAATTTTCAAAAGTTGTTTCTTATATTGTGATTGTTCATCCCTTTTGTAAATAGCATATATTGTTGTTTCTTTGATGTGCTTTTATTATCTCTGAGGACATTAATTACAATTTCTTTAGAGTTTATCCTGCTCTATGCATCATTTTAACTTGTGTTGAGTTTTTTGCTGTTGTTTATTTGCTTTTTTTTCTCTTTCATATCAGGTTTCTTTAGGAGAGTAGAGGTGGTTCCTAGTTCATGTGGTTCCATTTACTTTTGAGAATGGAGCACAAAATTACTCATGGAAATCTACATAAATATAATTAGTACAACTTGTTATATAGCAAACATACAGCTAGATAGCACTTCCTCTGGGAAAAATCCATTGTCAGTGTACATAGGTCTTTCCTTCCAGTATGCATAGACAGACTATTTTCTCCATTCTGGTACCTAGAATTCTGAAGGGCATAGATGTTTTCATTCAATATACCAACTTTTGTTTAATTCTCCATTGGATTTACACTCTGGCCCTCTTCAATGTTTAATGGTAGTTCAAAGACTCTACTTAAGTATTTTAAAGTGCTTTTATCTTGCTTTGTACTTTCAGGAATTGTCTGACTCTCTAGGATAATAGTAAAGGAGAGAGTAGCAGATGTTACTAACTCTCTAGTTATCAACTCCTCTTTATCTCTGGCTTGTGTGGTCTCCAATTCTTAAAGTTCTTCAGAGCTCAGCTGAGTACAAAGTTCTCTCCACTGCTGTAAATTAATTAGGCCTTTATCTCATTAGTTCATCATTAATATTCATTTATTCACCTTCCCTTTTCCCTTTTGATTATTTGGGGTTGTGGAAACCTAATTTCACTGAAGATGGAATTTGGGTTTAGTTTCTCTTTGTTGTTTTGAAAAATGATTTCGAGAAGAGACAGAAACAAAAATATCTTTTTTCTTATATTATTTTAAAACTCACAACCTCCTTTTGTTGTGATAAAAGTTACAATTCACAATGAATATTACATGATGAAAAATTTTATCTGGATAATAATTTTGCATCAGAATATATTAGAGGAAATATTTGATATTCATGGAGAATTTGGCAGAACTAGAATGGCAATGGGAAACCTATTATACTGCCTTAATTTTTTGACAGATGACTAGGGAAAAAATAGGGCTGAAGATCTAAATAGTATAATAAATTAGTTTGATTTGAAAGCCACGTTTCAAGTTCTGTACTTCACAAAGAATGAAAAGGAAAGGAGTACAAAGCCTAGTAAGAGATCCAAGAACATGGGAGGATATATGTCATGAGATAATTGACATTTCAAAGCAGTGGTTAAAAGGTAAATTATTTAACAAGTGATGTTGGGAAAACTGGCAAATTATCTAGACATAAAGGAAAAGAAAGTATCTATGGCCATGCCACCCTGAACATGCCCAATCTCAGCTGATCTCGGAAGATAAGTGGAGTTGGGCCTGGTTAGTACTTCGATGGGAGAAAGTAATGATTTCTGTTGTTTAAGTGTTGCAGCCAATTCTTGGATGAGTGTTTGACTATTGGATTTTTCCCCACCCCCAAAAAATCCCTGTTCTCAGTCCTTTTAATGATACCAAAAACTACTTTCTTTCTTTTTTTTTACTTCCTTTTTTTTAATGCATTTAGTGCAAGGTCTCACTATGCAGCTCAGATTCATAGCGATTCTCCTGTCTCAGCCTCCTCAGCCTGGGATTACAGAGATGTACCACCATATCTGGTCTTGGTGGCTGGCTCAGTGCACCTGGGGGCAGGGCCTGTGTGGCCAGTGGTGCCAGGGATCAAACTCCAGTCCCTGCACTTGCCTAACGAGGCACTTTAGTCTGCTGACTATCTCACCAGCCCTAGAGGTTACTTTCTAGGAATTCCAAAACCAAAATCAGCATTAAGATATGTAGCTTTGTGAAGCAATTTAATTGGCTTCTCTCCTTTGAAAGCCCATATTGCTATACTTCAACCTTCTTACCGTCCTGCATGCATTTTGTAGCATGAAACTGAATATTGCCTTCTTTCAGCTGAGGGGTTCCGAGGGAGGACTTTCATGAATCAAGATGGTCAGGGAGACCACCGTCACTGAGCATTGTGGCTCTATACTCACTCCATTGTCTGAGGATTCCCATGGCACTCCTGCTCCAACTTTCCATCACTTTTGAATGTTCCTAGATCTACAAAGAATTTCCAAGTACACTGAATTCTTTTCTACCTAACTTGTCCTTCTATTCAGGTGAAATGGTAATGTCACCATGTCAAGAACAGAAGCCAGGGTTGAAGAGATAGCTCAGTGGTCTAAGCACAGCCTGGAAAATACCAAGGACCGGAGTTTGATTCTCAGTATCACATGCACTACCAGACCCGCCTCTGAGCACGCTGAGCCAGCCAAGGAGACCAGGCGTGGTGGCACAAACTTGTAATCCCATCTCTGGGAATGCTGAAACAGGAGGGTCACTAGGAATCTGAGCTGAGTAGTGAGACCCTGTACCAAATACATAAAATTAAAAAACAATATAGAAGCAGCCAATCAAAATGATGCAGTACCCCTCAGTTGAGGAATGAGGTACATACTTATACCTAGAAGATGACCATCAGTCCCTGTAGCAAAAAATGCCTCCCCACAATTATCCTGACAATCTTTCCCCTGAGATTTATTTGCCTCAGGTGTTATATTCCCTCCTAATATTTACCTCCTTTTAAGATTTTATTCTGTTCTTTACAATATGCTTGAGTTATCTGGCCAAATTGTGTAAAAGGATTTTAAAGATTACTGTGATTATTCCCCCAGAACACAAAAGTAGCTTTTCTCTTCTCCAGCATGCGGCTTTCCTGATCAATAGCTTTCCTAATATTACTTCCCATAAAAGTCTTTTGATCAAGTACATTGCATAAATGAAATTTAAGTGGGGACAGATACACACACTGGCAGACAAGAAAATGGCATGACTAAGGGCTATAAAATGGGGTGTTTGTGTTCCTCCAAAATTTATACGCTGAAACTTAATCCCTGATTTGATACTTATAGGTCATGAGAGTGGTGGTTTCATGAGTGGGATTAGTTCTTCTATAAAAGATGTCTTATCATATTTGTTTGTGCTTTCTACCACGAGAAGACACATAAAAGGGAAAGTGTTTGGTGTTAGCTGCCCCAGCATTTGAGGAAGCATGTCTTGAAGGTTTACTTGTTTGGGAAGTGTCTTCCTTCTGCTTTTCATATGATGGATCTCCCAGAAAATAGACCTTTTCCTCTTCTCAGTTGCTCGCAACTCTCACTGTATTTGATTTTCCTGTGTGTTATGCACCAGGAATCAGCAAGATCTTTTGTGTTCTAGGGACTTGAAATCAAATGGGATTAAAGAATCCTAAGGTGACTCAGAAGTAATCCAAGAAGAGGCCAATACCTTTTCTACCCACATTTCACTGGCCAGAACTCAATGCATGTCTTGCTGCCACTGCCAAAAGGTTGAGATATAAAATGTGGCTCGTGCTGGAAGGAAGAAATGGGTTGTGAGCAACTAACTGGTCTCAGCCTTACTTTATTATCCCAATCAAGGAGAGTGTGGTACTTCTGTAAACTTTTCACCAATCTATAACATTTCTTCTTTCTTGTTTAGGTAAAACGCATTTTCTCTTGGGCTATGTTTCTCTTTTGGATAATTGTTCTCAAATCTTGATATGCTTTGGGGTTACTTGGAGGGGTTTGTTAAGATGAAAGTGTCTGGTACCACATCCAGGAGTTCTGGTCCAGTTGGTCCAAATACACTCAATACATCTGTGCTTTTAATAAACAGCCAAATTGATTTTGACACAAAGGATCTGCAAACATGTTGAGAAACACTGCTTTAGAAGTTCGAAGTTATTAAAACAAACCCGATGAAATCGACCCCTTCAGTGAGATACTCCTTTATGGATGGGAAAAATAAGAACAGAAGGCTGAATTTTGCTCAAAGGGCTAGAAGTCAAATGGAGGCCATATCTTGTCTTCTGAAGAAAACAATATATAAACACGTTAGTGTTAGCCTAAAGCAGGGAGCACTATGGCCCATTGTTATGATATTTATAATTGTAAATATATCCTCAATTCTAAGACACACTACTTTGTTTCCTATTTTAACCTTTTTCATAACCTGATGTATCTTATAACCAATGGTGCTATAAAATATTATTTGGCCATATTTTCCTCTCAGAGATCACAAAATAGTAATATATCTTAAAACCTTTGCTTTTTATTTCATTTTTTATTTAATTTTATTTATTTATTTATTTTTTGTGGAACTGGTGATTGAACTCAGGACCTTACACTTGCCAAGCAAGTGCTTATTCTATTGAGCTATTTCCCCAGTCCCTACCTTTGCATTTTACATCCAGAAATAGGATACTTCAACATAGGAAGTTATAGCCACATTTATACTTGATTTTACCTCTGTTGTGTTCAATTACTTTAATCAAGAATTCATAGTGCAAGGGTGACAAGTTAGTATTCTAATTAGAAAGCCTACCTGCCAGAAAGTTCTTCAGTTATCTTAATCTTTGATAAATATCTTTGATTAGTACTAATTAGCATCACAAATGTTAGAGATTGTCATTGGTGAAACAACTGGAGTCCAAAAAATGTGAAATGGCTAAAATGTCTTAGTGATCTTTCACAAGTTTGCATTAATTGTACACCTTGAATGTCTACCAAGGACATCAGTTCACACCTTTTCAATGCATATGTCTGAAATGGCCATTGAATGGCCATGGTTTCTAAAGACTCTAATTGCCAGATGCCAGGTACAGAGTTAAGTAGATTCTGCTTCTCTATTGCTGTGTCATGGCCACTAGACAATAGCATTTTACTGAGCTCAGTGACAGGTTATAAGAGCTACTTTTATGTCTTCTTACTAATAAGAGGTTTTGCCTAATGTAAATCTAATATCAGGTTTTGGTTGGAGCTCTTAACTTACTAGACCCTAAAAACAAGGTTGTAGGATTTAACTGCAGCTATTGGAGACCACCATAAGCAACCTAGAATAACTTAATGCTTATACATGACCAACCTGTTTCAGAAGAGTTAACAGTATCTTGGGATAAATCTATTTTGCAATAAAAGGTGGACACGGGAGGCTCTGATATGTCCATTTCTTTTGATTTCAAATGACAGCATTGCATTCTAGCTGTCTGTAACAGCAATGTAGACAGGGCCTTTGAATTCAACTGGTGTGTGTGTGTGTGTGTGTGTGTGTGTGTGTGTGTGTAAGACAGCAGGCCTCTGGTTTTAGCACAAAGTGAACAGAAAGCTCTAGCACTGGAGGCATCAGCTACACATATCCTTGATTCAAATGGTGTTTGGATTGTGACTATGGAGTTCTCCCAAGCCATGAAAGTACCACCCAATATCCTGCTTTAGACCAACCAAGACTAGCTCTTTAGATATGAACTGCACATCTTGGAAATTTTTCATCCCAGGAGTAGAGAAGGAAAGTGGGTAGATAATTAGTTGGGTGACTGTGTTAGTTTCTTTTCTCATTGTTGAGACAGAAAGACCCACACCCCTATTAGAACAGGATCAGTTTACTTAGTCATAGTTTGTAGAGCTTTCAGCCATAATTATCTAGCTCTGTGGCAAGGTTGCATCAAAGACGAGAAATAGTTTGTAGTGAGCAAAAAAGGTAGAAAGACAATAATAAGGGATGACCAAAGCTCTTTCTATCCCTTATATATTTTTATATTCATTGTAACTTATCCAGGCTACTTATAGTGAGCAGCACCCACATCTTTAACCTTAGTGCTTTTGGGTTGTACATTGCACTAGGAATTAATCTTAATACTGAATGGGAAAAACTGTATAAGAGAAATTGTTTGTTTTAAAACTTCATTCTTCTTTGAAACTGCCCAGCTCTGTAACTGCTTCATTGCTTTATAATTTCTTTGACAGCTGTAACCATGAAAGCATAACTGTATGTGCAGGATGTCTGATTATGACAAGCTCCATGACCATTTAATCTAGTCTTGAAGCTGATGGTCATTAATCTAGCCTTATTACCTAAGACTTCACCCTGCTAGCTAATCTGAAGAACTACCAGGTTATTCTGCCTCACCTTTGTACTTCCTGCTTGTGCATCATATATAAGCCCTAGACCATCAGAGATCAGGGACTAATAGGTTTGGAATGATCACAACCAGTGCCCATCAACATAAAATAAATCTGCCCCCAAATCCTGAGTGTTGTTTCGGTTTTTTTGCCTGCTATTGCAGTGCCATATACTCTAGATCCAGCAACCTATGAAAAAGTCCCATTTATGACTTCATGAGGTTTTCAGGAGATGTCTATTCACAAATCATGACAGTCAATGAGGAAAGCCAAGACTACACATGAGTTTCATTGAGTTTCATTTTGGGGCAGTGATGTAGGATGCTATCTAAGATACATTGTAATGAAGTATAACTGTGTGTATGGACTAACAAAACAATTTGCCTGGTGTGTGTGTGTGTGTGTGTGTGTGTGTGTAATGAGTGTAGTGAGATGGGTTGATATGGGAAAAGAAAGATAAAGGCAGAGACAGAAAAAGACTGGTAGTGCCTAGTCGTAAAAGGTGGGGGAGAGGTGCTCCCTGATTTGATCAGCCTAACAAGTGATACAGGGATAAACAAAACTTCAGATCAAATTCCACCAAATACTCAGAGATTATTCCTAAGAGGATACAGTCACAACCTTTCTGAGGTTGTTTGCTTTTTAAAAACACTTAAGCACCTCTCTCAATGTTTTGCCTGAAAGTTTACTATGCAGTTATGTTCTTAAGACCATTCATTGGAGTAGGGTTCAAAGCAGTAGGTTCTTCCATAGTGGAACATCAACTATGGGACTTAACTGTTTATGCCATATTTATACACTGCAAAAGGTCCTACTATTTCAAAGCAGTCATATTTTATTGGTACTAGTAAGGAGGTCTACTTTAATCAAAACATTCTAAAACCATCACACTGTGGGTTGGTAGTGTGATTTCATATATAGCCTATAGGTCATATTGAATCATTTTAAAGTAAGTCACCACAAACAATATAGCAATGAGGATTGTACACAAAATTGACATCAGTAAACTGTTAACAACAACTGTTATTATTTAGTGATGTTCACAAAAGGTAGATAAAAAGCAAGGAAGGTTACAAGTATATATGCGTGTGAATGTGTATGTGTGTATATGTATATTTTATATTAGCCTCTATTCCTATTTAAAAGTATTATCTGCTAAAATTATTCAAAAGTTTAAAAATGTCTACAGTGGTTCTCTATGGATTATGTGTGATTTTTTTTTATTTCTTTTTTTTTGAATTATCAATACTTCCTTGCCTGTCTGATGTGAACATGTGTTAATTAGCAGGAAGAGTGAATTTATTGAAGTTAAAAAGAACATTAATTACCCTCTTTCCTCTTCTCAGTGGCCTTCCTACACTTTAAAAGAATTTAACAGGCAATATCTTCTTTTAAAAAAATAGCAATTTTATTGTGGTACAATTTACAAACCATAAAATATATTTGTGCTTTCAGTAAATTCAAGAGATTATGCAATGTTTACCATAAATCAGACTTTAAAATATCTACCTCACTGCAAGTGTTTCCTCATGACAATCTGCAGTCAACCTCTACTCCTACTTCAGATCAGAAATCCACTGATTTTCACTGTACATAGATGTGCTTTTTACAATTTCCTGTGAACAGAGTCACACAATGTCACCTCCCTTAAGAGTGGCTCTGCCAGATGGAGGAGGGTCTAATCCTGCACTTTGTAATTCAAAAGGCATATGCACAAAAATCACCTCATTAGGATCATTTTGCTGCTGCAACAGACTTAAAACTGAACAGATTAGGTGCCAATGTCTCAGAGGATATGATTTTTCCTGTACTGTATGCCTTTTTAAGATTTTTTCCAATTCATTCCCAATTATCAGTATCTATAGTGCTTGTCTGAGGAAACCATGGATTATATTTGGTTACCACTTATAACATTCTCATTAGGTCTTTTTTTGACATATAAGCTCCTGAACATTTAAGAAAACCTCGGAGCACCTTTATGTATCTCTGCTTCATGAATGAGAATTTTTGGCCCATTTTACTCTTGGGTAAAAATGCCTTGTTCCCAGTGGAAAGACTTACTCCTAATCCTTGTGGAATGCTTCTCTTCTTGCTCTTCTCCAGGAATTCTTGGCGAAGATTTCAATCTGTGAAGGCCTTTTCCATCTCTCACATTTTCTCCTCTAGGTCGACTTACTCCTGCAGCTAAAAATTTCTAGTCCAAGAATTTGATGTCTCTGTTTAAGTGCCAGTTACTGGGTTAGTGTTATTACTCAGTTATTGCAGACTGCTCAGGACCTCAATCTCTCAAATGAGTGTACAACAAAAACTTAAATAAATGAGTCAAGCGGTATGATCTCAAGGCTCCATGAGGATCAAAAACCCTCTCACAAAATTTGAGATTCTCTGGGGGCCTGCACTTAGTTATCAAAACAAGGGAGGGGAATACTCGAAAAGGGTGGGAACCATTCAAGGACTTCTCCAAGCAGGACATTATGTCAATTTAGGAGATTTGTGCTAACTCCAAGAATGTGTCCACCCAGAAGTGAAATGCCTGAGGCTACAGTATTTATCTAGTTGAGGTTGGAGCCCGTGTCCTTTGCTGTGACTTTGTCTTATGTTTTAAGACTTCACAGCTTCATCCATCATTACAGGTCTCAATAGGGACCAGGACTCACAGAGGTTCACTTACAGTGGCACTACTGCCACCCATCTCCAGACAAGAGGCTTTGTACAGACTCACAAGTAAATATGGAAAACCACTTGCTCAATTTGAGTCTTGCTCAGAGCTTCTTTGTTGCAGTCTCTAATACAATATGTGCTATTCTGTACTTGATTTCTCTTACTTCCTTAGTCTATTTTGTGTTGCTTTTTATAAGAGAACATCTAGAGTTCTCAACGTATAAAATGAGGCTTATTTTAGTGGCAAAAAAGCACAAGTAGTATACACCAGTGTTCTGGTAGAGTACCCTGACTGTGTTTCGATACTACAGATAGTATCACATGCTGAAAGCTTTTGCAAGATCCACAAGGAGTCCAGCATAAAGAAATCACATAGGGAAAGAACAAAAAGAATGATCAAAAACACTGAACTTGCTTCATAACAACTCATTATTGGGGTAACCTATCAAATCCTATGAGACTTAGAACCAAGTCACACAAGAAAATCATTAATTACTCTGAAAGCCCTATTCACCCTTCGTAAAGGCCCCATTACCTCAACATGAGAAACTGTGCTTCAACATGAGTTTTGGCACAAATAAATCACACTCAAACTATAGTGTTTACAATGATCTTGAGATTCAAGCATGTAATCTATGTCAATGGTGTGTTCCTTTTTGTCAAATAGTATCCCAGTATATGAATATGTCAGATTTTGTTTCTCCCTTCATCAGTTTATGGACATTTGCCTTATTTCCACTTTTTGGCTATTAGAAATAGTGCTGATAAGAATATATACCTACAAGGGTTTATGTGAACACATATTTTAATTTCTCTTAGTTGATTAGTTGGGAGTGCAGTCGGTGGGTCTTTTGCTTAATTTGTGTCAAACTTTTACGAATCTGCTAAATTGTTTCCAAGACATGGGAGATTATACAGTCCAATAAGCATATGCTTTAAGGTTTCAATTTCTGTAAAGCCTCCTCAACCCATGGATTGATCAGTCTTTTGGAGTTTAAGTGTTCTGGAATGTGTATACCTGTATCACATAAACAGTTGTCACATCTTCCTTGCTGGTGTCCCAGGGGATCTTCTTCCTTCCTCCACCATGAACTCTCCATACACAGAAACCACAGGAATCCTTTGAAAACACTATTCACCTTGTTCTCAGTCCTCCACTAATTTCCTGTGATCCAATAGCAAAAATCCTCAAGGCCTGTATATTCTCAGCTCTGCTCCTTGAACCATCTACTCATGGCACTGTGACCATATGGGCCTCTGTGTGTGTGTGTGTGTGTGTGTGTGTGTGCGTGCACATGCATGTTTAACATATTATGGTCTTGGTACTTGCTTTTTCTTTTCCTAGTCTTTGAATAACACATGGCCTCCTCCCTTACTTCAATCAAGCTTTTGCACTAACTTGATTTTTCAAGATTTTTTTGATTATTCCTTTCAAATAGGCACTAGCTCCAGTACATAAATCTACTTTATTTTCTGAGTTCCCATTATTAGCGGAATGAGTGTCATGTAATTTCTTTCCAAAAAATCTGTTTATTTTCTCCCAGTCCTTTCCAATGATATCACAGACACTGTCTCTTTTTGTCTCCTTTATCTCCAATATGCTGAATAGTGTTTGGAACTAGGAAGTTTCATATTTATTTTA
>NDGN011437053.1:0-19829 GCA_002564285.1 Tympanoctomys barrerae
TTTGGGGCCCTAGTGTTTTTTAGTTCTTTATAAATTCTAGAGAGCAGACATTTGTCTGAGTACGGATTTGTCATGATTTTTTGTGTCACAATCCTTGCATCATTGACCTCACATCATTTCATTAGGTAGGCATTGTGACACCTTACATTATCACAGGAAAACGCTGAGTGTGGTACAAGCAGAGAGAAAGAATGAATATACTGTTATAGTTGTCCCATTGTGGGTTGTTTACCTCTTACTGTGCCTGATGTATAAACTAAACTTTATCATAGGAAAATATGTATAGAAAAAACACAGTAGGTGTAGGGTTTTACACTACCTGCAGTTTCAGGTACTCGTGGCACAGTGGGGGAGATAATGGAACAAGGCAGGGACGCTAAACTTTTTTTCTTTTTTTTGTCTTTTTGAGACAGAGTCTCACTATTCAGTTCAGGCTGGCTTTGAGCTCTCTTTGTAGCCAAGCTGGCCTTGAATGCAAAATGATCCTTCTTCCTCAGCCTCTTAATTGCTGGAATTATAAGGGCCACCTCACCTGGTGGTACACTGAATTCTTATACACTTCCTCTTTCTTGGATTTTTAAAAGTAAGACCCATGGCAATGTAACATTTCATTTATACACATTTAGTGTGTATCTCGAAGAGGTTAGAGCTCAAGTTAAAAAAAAATAAATATATGCATATTATATACGGGCTTTAAACTAATATGAGAGGTCAAAACCAGAGACTTTATAGTGCAGAAATGAATAGCCTTTTGGGATGGGGCTGGAGACCCACCCCTACAGTTTCTTCATGTTCCTGGACATCTCTGTCAACTATGTCCTCTGGTATATGCCTTTAGGTACAGTCATCTGACGGAATTCAGATCAGTAGAATGTAGGTGGAGGTCATGTGGACGCCTTTCTCAATTGATAAACATCTGCTGGGTGGGCTCCTTTTCCCCTAGTATATTGGCAGATGTGTCTATCTAGGATGATCTTAAAACCTGTTCCTTGCAGCAGAACTCCTACTGCACCCTTATTTTTTTTTTATCCCCAGTTGTGCCCCAGAGTATGCCGATTGAGCAAGCATGTGATATCAAAATAAGCGTTTATTTGATGCATGAAGCCACTAAAATTTTGGAGCTTCTTAGGGAAGCCTGCCCTACCCTAACTCATGTAGGAGACAGTGTTCTGAGCGTAGGTGACAGTTTTCCTTTCCAGGGCTAGATAGCAAGTAGTTTTTGCCTTTGTTTGCCATGAGGTTGCTGACACACCTGCTCGACTGAGTTTTTCAGCAGGAAGACAGTCATGGCAATTAGGTGAATGAGTGGATGAGGGAATATTTTAATAAAATACAGAAATAAGCAACCAGAGCACATGACCGTGTGACAGCTTCTGCTCTACGCTCTGTTCTAAGAGACTGGCACATCTTACCACCTTGTCTTAGGTGCTGGATCTGAAGGAATTATAGTGAAGTGGAGTTCAGTAGGACTCCACTTACTAATCATGTCACCTTTTGGGCAAATTATTTTGCCTTGCTGCACCTCGGGTTTTCCATCTAAAAATTAGAGCCAAGAATGTCTGCTCCAAGACTGTTGTGAAGTTCTGTCACTCCTACATGTAGGACAAGATGAGTATTTCCACATTTCCGTATCTAATAAATGAAGGATTCTGTATCCTGTCCACAAGGGCAGGGGAATTGTTCCTCTTTCACCTCTACAGTCATATAGTGGGTGCTCTATAAATATCTATTCAATGAATGCAACTTAAAAAAAAACCCTGAAAATTGTAGCTCGTGAGACTTAGAGATAAACTGTGTAAGTGCTCAAGGAGACACTAACAAAAAGCCCAAGTGTTGTCCTATTAGTATCTCCTTTGAACTAGGAAGGAGTTGAAGTGAGAAAATCACCACCACTAGAGGCCCTCTCAGGGCCTGCACCCCTGGGGCAGCTGCTTGCTGTGTCAGACAGCTGGACTTCTGTTCCCAGTTCTTCAACATACACAAAATGTGTGAAGACTGAGGGGACACCTGCCTCTTTCTGCTTTCACCTAAAAGCATCTAAATATGCGGTAAACTGAAGAGATCACTAAGATTATAGCAACCTGAGGAGGTCAAGAAACTACATACGAGAGATGACATTCCAGGCCCTAGAAAGAAGGGTCTCATGGTGGCCAAGTATGGTTGGTTCCTTGGAAGGGCTTGTGATGGTTCTTCCTTTAATTTCCATCCATTAATTTTTGCAAATTACTAGTCCTCATAACTCTCACCTGTAGCCCCAAAAGAGCCCTTTAGTGCTTTTGCTTTGATACTGTTCTTTCTGCGCAAATTCTGGAAAGCAAAATGAAATCCCAGATAAGTTATAGATGGAGGAGAAAAGTGCTTTGGAAGTGCAAGGTTCTGCATTATAAATCGTAGATGCTGTTTCAAACTTCTGACAAATTATTTCTAAGCAGGAAATAGAACATGCCATTCTGTCAGGATTTAATCTCAGCTAAAAGTTGTTTTACAAAGGAGGAAACAAGGAGCAAGCGGACAGAGAATTAAACAGACAGTACAAACTTGGTGGCAGTATCAGGAAAAGAACCCAGTGGCTAATACTCTGTCTCTGCTTTTCAAACTAAATTTTATAAAATTCAGCAGAATGCACATATGGGAAAAGAGTGCACATCCTAGAGGTATAGCTTAGTGGAATTCTTACTTGCTTAGCTGAAGAAACAGGACTTGCCAGCACCCCAGAAGCTAGATTACCAGCATTCTAACTTCTCTCATTGTATATTGATTTGCCATTTTAAAAAGTTAATATAAATTAAACTTTATAGTATATACTCTTTTGCATCAGATTTTTTTGTACTGTATGCCATTTCTCTCCACAACTCTTGGTTTTGAGTAATTTTGCATCTATGGACAAGTTGTGACTGTAATTGAATGAACACCCATGCATCCTGGTGGTGCTAGTAAGGGCTGTAGTTTTCCCTGCAGTGTATCCAGACCCTTTAGGGTTTCTTTTCCTCCCTCTCTCCCTCCCCCCTTTTCCCTCCCTCCTGCTCCGTTTCCTCTGCTCCCCCTCTGAACTGTATGCATCTCCCTGTCCCTATCTCCCTCTCCCCCTCCCTCCCTCCCTCCACTCCCATTCCCAGGACTTTGTCACTCCCATGTGAATAATATAGCCTTCTAGAAGGGGCTCAGTTACCCCATTACCCCAGTGGAACTGTAGCTGATCACTGACACTTAGGAGAAGCAGGCCTGCTCAGAGGGCCACCCAGATGAGTCTAGTCTAAATAGAATAATAAGCTAAGTAAACACATGTTGTGGATGAGACAGTATGTTGCACAGTAAGAATTGTTCAGTACAGCCCCTCACCCCAGATACTTCAGTGTGTATCTCCTAAGAATAAGGAGATCCTACATGACTGTAACATAACTATTATACTCAGGACATTTCACACAGTACAATTTCATCTAATTTATAATCCATTTCAAGATTTCCCAGATATATATATATATATATATATATATATATATAATTTTTTTGGATGAGAATTCTTATGGCATTAAATTTTTAGGATTGTGTCAGTTTATCCATTTTGGTCTTAAACAGTGCCCATTTGTCCCTCCCTTTTTCTTTTAGATCTTTCATGTCATTGTCATTTTGTTAATGTCTAGTCAGTCTCATTGATGTTGCAGGAGGACCTCAGCTTCTAGCTGTGCGATTGTCCCTCCAGAACTGACTCCAGGCTGTGTGCTTGGGCAGGAGCACTACCCAGGTAATGCCATGTTCTTCTCAGTGTACCTTTTCATGGGGCCCAAGGCACTGACTGGCCTCATTGCTGGGGAATCTGTCTCAAGATACAGATAACCAGACTCACTTTTGTGAGGCTAAATATAAGCCTATTTGATTCAGATCTATTGGTGTGTTAGATATACTTTTTAAATATGGAAATAAAGGAAATGTGAACTCATCTAATTTTCTGGAAATCTACTTTGTCTTTTCCAAAGTCCTGTCAACATTGTCCAGCTTCCGCAGGGTTCTGAGGAAGCTGGGATAATGTTAGTGGATGTATATCCTCGGGCTGAACTCTATGATTTTGTTTGCTATAATCGAAGATCATAGTTTTGCCTCAAACTCCTATTTTTTTTTTTGTTTTTCATTTCTTTGTGGGGAGCAGCAAGTCAGACTTGATGCAAGACAAAGGTAAACTAAATTGTTTATTAATAAAAACTATCAGTGATTTTTAAATAAGTATTTTATTTTATGATCCTCCCTCTTGCATTTGCACAGTGCTGAAGATTGAACCTAGAGCTTATGCACACACTATGCAATCTCTCTACTAGCGAGCTCCATCTCCAGCCTGTGACCCACTTTTGAAAAACAAGGAATCTAAACACACCTCAGAGAAGTTAAGAAGATTGCAATCAAAAGAAGAAAACCCCAGTGGGCTGGCAATGTTAACTCTTTTCTAGCAACTAAAGAAGAACTGAACAGATCATTTTATCAATTCCACATGAGATTCTTTCTGAAACAAAGCTAAACTTGGCAAATCTGAGTTCAAAAGTGGCTATACTCTAGTAGTTCCTTAGCAAGAGAAAGCTCAGGCTGACGCTTCTGCGATGCTACATCTGTGACGTCATCATTCAAACTAGCACTGCAACCGCCTGGTTCCAACATCTTTCCTCATAAACACAAGATCTCATTGTCCAAGCGGGTGGCAAGGATTTCATAACAATCCAGGGTGTAGTGTCTCATTTGTGAGCCAGATGTGTCCAAACTGAAATCTGAAGATTCTCACTTGTAAACTCTAAACAGGATGATGAAAGTTAGATGAGAAAGCCTCATGGAGGGATAAGCATGAAAGAACTGTTTATAAATTTTTTTGAACTGAAATTTGGGGTGGTTGTTATTTTATAAAGGTCAGGATTTTCCTTTATTTACCTGATGTCTATCTTGGTTCTGAAATTATAGTTCAGTAAATAACGTTTGGCTTTTGTTCAAAATAAATCATGGAGCCAGGGAGATAGCTCGGCGGTCTAAGCCCCTGCCTGGCAAGCACAAGGACCAGGGTTTGATCCCTGGAGCCACATACCATGCTGGCCCCTGCTGACCCCTCCATTAAAACTGGGCGTGATGGTGCATGCCTGTAATCCCAGCCCTAGGAAGGCTGAAACAGGCGGATCACTACTGAGTCCAAGCTGTGTAGTGAGACCCTGCACAAAAAAAAAAAAAAAAGAAAAAATTAAAGCAAAATAAATGATAAAAAAGTAGAGCTTTAGAAGCATGAAACTTTTTTTTTCCTGGTACCAGGGATTGAACTCAGGACCTTGTGTTTGTCTGGCAGGCAAAAAGTTGGGCTTTGTAATACAGATTTTATATGTTGAGGCCATGAAAGCCAAATACTTTAAAGAGATATTTTGATTATTCATAAAAATTGGGGTTTTTTTTGTTTTTTGTTTTTTGTTTTCAGAACCGGAGATTGAACTCAGCCCCTTGCACTTGCCAGGGAAGCGCTTATTCTACTGGGCCCTCTCTCCGGCCCTATTCATAAAAATTGAAAGATAAACTATTTTTTGTACTTTATGAGTGTTTCTACATATATCTGTAAGAACTGTGATGGTGATATCAGGCATGATAATTTTGAGAAAAGAATTAAATTTGTTTTAGTCAGGGAAAGTGAAATTGGTTGTAACAAAAAAGCCATCCAAATTCAATTGCTTAAGCCAAGGAAAACTCATTTTTCACTTATACCACAATACTTTGAATACCATGAATGCTTTCGTATTGAAAGGGCAGCCTTACTTTAAGAGACTCCTACTTAGTGGCTACACGTTTTCTAGAACATTCACCCAGCAAACAAATGAAGAGAGTGGAGTGTGCCTAGAGAACTGCTCAGAATACTTTAAGGGCCAGAACGGAAGCTGTTGGCCAGAACTTGGCGATGCGGCCTCACCCAACTGCAAGCACAGCTGGGAAATACAGAGTTACCCTATGCTTAGGAGGAAAAATAAATGAGCATGCTGAATGCCTCATTCTGTTCCCACACAGAATCGCTTCCTCCAAAATTCCTTTTCACTAGAATGTGAGCACAAGCTTATATCGTGGACAAACCAGAGCAGAGGTCAGCAAATGCTTTCTATAAAGCACTAGACTGTAAACGTTATCAGATTGGTGGGAAAATTTTTTTTAAAAAGCAAGTGGTTCTTGCCTATAAATCACAGTATTGTGGGACACTGAGCCAGGAGGATCCCAAATTTGAGCCCAGCTCGTACAACTTAGTGGCTTAGCCAAACACCGTTCAATAATAATAATAATAATAATAATAATAGATGTGGATGTAGTAGCTCAGTAACACAGTGGGAAAGTCTTGGGATCAATTCGCTATAACAAAGAGGAGGAGGAGGAAGAAGAAGGTGAAGGAGGAGGAGAGGGAGGGAGAAGGAAAAGGAGGAAGACATGGAAGAAAAAGAGGAGAAAGGAAGAGAAGGGGAAGAAGGGGTGATTGTGAGGGTGGTGGTGGAGGAGGAGAAGGGAGAGGAAGAAGAAGACAGGAAGATGGAAGGAGAGGAGAACAGGAGGAGGAAGGGGAGGAACCAAGGATGTCATATGTCTGCTACAAATGTGAACATTTGCCGGGCATGTGAGTGTTCGCCTGAAATCCCAGTCTCAGGAGGCTGAGACAGAAGGACTGTAGTAAATTCTACCCCAGGCTACTTAGAGAGTTCAGAGGCAGCCTGGAATATATACTGAAACCCTGTTTTTTTTAAAAAAGGTAAAACTATTCTCAGCTCACAGACATAATTTGCTGGCCCATAGACCAACAAAAAGGAAATATTTGGCGATACAAAGACGTTCTGTTTTCCAGACTCTTTTCTAAGCTGATTTTTATCTTGGTTGAGACTTTCAGATGACCATTTCTGGAAAATTATATAAGAAAATAGATCAAATGAAGTTACAAAGATTATGCAGAAGAAAACAACCGTTATATGCTCAGGAGATGGTACTTAAACTGAACAGTACACAGGACAAGCAAATTATGTTTCAAAATATGATGAGCCTAAATGTCACTCTGAAGGTTCATTTCTGCAGCATAACCCAGTTCTATCCTGATATCTGATATTTTCTTGGCAATGCATCGATAGAGGCTCTATTATTGATTTTTTTTACATGTATTTTGTACAAGGTCTACAGGGTCTTGCTACACAGATCAGACTCGTAATGACCCTCTTGTTTTCAGCCTCCCAAGTGCTGGGATTACAGACACAGGCCATCATGCCCAGTCAGTCACCATCTCAGCATGCCTTGGGGGCGGGGCTGGCATGTCATGCCAGGGATCAAATCCTGGTCCCTGTGCCCGTCTAAGCAGGATCTTTAGTCCACTGAGCTATTTGGCTGCCCCAAGCCTCTACTATTGAGATCTACTGTGTACTGGGGTTATTGCTAAGCTATTTATTATGTTCCTCTTGTTCCTTTCCCTCTCCTTGTTTTAGAATGGCGACTTTTCCTGGATATTGTGCAACTGGATAATAACACTAGTGAGAATTTAATCATTGGGCAGTAGAGCCACACTGGCAGATGTCTGTTTGGCCTTGTTATATCAATTCTGACTCATTACCTATGTGGGGAGGGGTAAGATTTTATATTGTTTAGGTTAAATAAATATCATACATCAAAGGAAATATTACAAACAAGTGGTAGCAATGAACAATTTTACTCAGCAATAGATTTTAAATTTAAGTATTCTTAATATAAGAATCATGTTTTTACTATTAAAAATGTGGGAAATTATGAAGAAATGAAAATTGAAGTATATATATTCTGTTGCTTAAAGATGATCATTTTAATGTTTTGGTGTACAGTAATTCTTTTCTGTTTATGTACACATATATATATTCCTGTCCATGGACACTTAACACATTATATGCACATATAAATATGCATTGACCCCATACATCTCTAGATAGTTTTACATAGACCAAAAAAATTCTGTTGGGGACATAACTGAAACCATATTGCATATGGTCATCAAAACCTTTTAAAAGATGAATTTCAGTGGCTGTAGCGATTTCTCTTATATGACTATATCATAACTTACTAATATAGTTTTAGACACTGATACAAAATTTCTTTCATTAAGATACCATTAAGAAGTTTCCATATACCCAGTGAATGAATGCTTACATAGACAAAAAGATGTGGATAAGATTATTCATAGCAACTAATTCTTAATAGTCCACAGCTGGGAACAATCCAAGTGTATGTCAGTTTTAGGATGGACACATTTAACATATCCATACAACATGGTACTAATCATGAGTGGAAAAGAACTAATGTCTGGCCTCTCCTTGTCAGTGCGGAAGGCTCTCACAGAGGTACTGCTCAGTGGGGAAAAACACAAAGGAATACGTTCTCTAGCATTCCAATTATATGAAATTCAATGACAGGCACAATTAATCTCAGGAGATGAGGGATCAGAATCATGCTTTGGTCAGGAGTGTAGACCAGGTTGGAGCACAGGAAGATCTCCAGAGTACTGAAGGTGCCCTGTGCCTTGTTTTGAGCGTGGGTGACTTTGCAGCTAGAAATTACCTGAGCCGTGCAGTTCAGATTTGTGCACTTATAATATATGGCAATAGTCAATGGGCGGAGAGAAGAAGAAAATTCTGTGATGTATCTTAGAAGACAGAGTTTGACTGCGTACTTTATGAATTTTCTAGGATAGAATCTCATACACTCTTTAAAATGCTGCTTTAAATTAAAAACATGTTCTTTCAGGTATGTATGACCTATATCTGTTGTAATAGTCTTATGACTTAGATGAATGGCAGAGTCTACCAGATAATGTTAGTAATCCTTAGATTTGTCAAAGAGTAATAAATAACGTGGATATCATAATTAGAACTCTTACATTCTTATTTGTACTTCATATTGGTTTCAATTTAATGTAGGATTGAATATATGAGACCCAAATCCAGCGATCAATTTAATCGATGATGTTGCTCTAAGAATTAGGGTTTACAGAAAGAACTCATGCTAGAATGTTTTATCTTGTAAAATTTCCTGGAACAATTCAATTATAGTAAAATCATTAAAAAATGGCATTTTAAATTTAAATTTAATTTAATTTGATTTTTTTAGAGGTACTGGGGATTGAACTCAGGACCCTTGCCAGGCAAGGGCTTAGTCTACTGAGCTGTCTCCCTGGCCCCAAAAATGGCATTATGAGGACCAGCCTGATAGCTCAGCAGACTAAAGCACCTGCTTAGGCAGAGTGCAGTGACTGGGGTTCAATCCCTGGCGTGCCATACCAGCCCCGTTCACAGAACATGCTGAGATGGCAATTGAGACTGGGCGTGGTGGTGTGCGCCTGTAATCCCAGCACTTGGGAAGCTGAAAACAGGAGGACACTATGAGTCTGATCTACACAGTGAGACTCTATAGACCCTGTAGACCCTGTGCTAAATACAGAAAAACAGGTATTATGTTTTCTAAGATGCTGCTGGTTTATGGAACAAGGTAATAAGCATCCTACACTGTATTAATTCCACATGTAAATATTCTGCATAATTATTCAGGTGTCTGCCTTGGCATTGCTCATCAAATATTACCAAAATCTCAATGTGTCAGAACAGCAAACATCCGATTTCACCCTCATGAACCTGCAGCCCAGCTGTGGTTTGACTAATCTTGGCTGGTCCATGATGTACAATAGGCTTCAAGTCAGCTTCAGATCTGCTCCTCATGCTTGCATTCTACGATCCAAGTGGGAAGAAAAGGTGGAAGCTCCAAAACATCTCCCCACCCACACAAGTACCCTTGAGCATGCTCGTACCACATTCTCTCACATGTCAGTGGCCAGTGCAACAAAGCCAAGCCTAACACCAAGGCATACATGGAACAGGAGGAAGACTGGGTTGAGTATATTCCACATGTATCAGTAGCTACTGCTATAAATAAAAAATCCAAAACTTAGTGTCTTGAAAAATAATTGATTATTATGAGTTGGCTGGGTGATTTTGCTAACCTGTGCTCATGTGTTTCACTCATGTTTCATTCATGCCTCTATGGTCCAGTAACACACAGGCTGGAGACTCTTTCACCCAGGACAGTCTCAGCTGGGACAACGCGGCTCTGTTTCTATTCATTCTCCGGCAGGTTAGTGTGGGCTTTTCTTCTAATGGTGACAAGATCCAAGGGAAGATGAGGGCTTGCAAGGCTCTTGAGCTGAGGCTCAGAACTTACAGGATGTCGCTTTTGCTGAATTCTGTAATCTAAAGCCAATCACAAAACTGAACCAGATTCAAAGTTCCTGGTGGGTACATTGGACATTGCAGAGGGTGTAGATGCAGGGAAGAGTGGGGAGTTGTGCCTGCTTTTACAGGCCACCATGCTGAGCACTGATTAGCACCTGAGTATGGACCTATGCAAACCAGACTGCCCTTCATAAGGAAAGTAGATGCCATCTAACCCTTGAGGGCCGGGCTAGAAGAGACATCCCTTGTCTCTGCCTGATTGCTTCAACTGCAGCACTGGTCTTCTGCCCTTCACTGTGGCTTGCACCGTCAGTCCTCCAGGCCTCAGAGGTACACCACCAGCTTCCTCAGGACCCTAGTTTTCAGGTCACAGATCACAGAACTTCTCAATCTCCGTAATTGTATGACCCAATGCCTCATGAATTTTCCTATCTCTTTTCATCTGTGTCTATGTCTGTATTCTTATCCATATTCTATTGGTTCTGTATGTCTGGATGACCTGGAAGACTTCATTCACCAAGTGACTTGTTTTGGCTGGTGATGCATGAGTAGAAACAATGGCACATCAGTGCTGAGGCTGGATCCTAGAGACATTGTGTGGTTCTTGTGCTTCTGCCCTGGAACAGCTGCTGTTCTAATGATGAGAGAAAGTGCAGTAGACCTCACAGTGGCCTGCTTTCGGGGGCCAAGTTCAGCCCAGGCCCAGCCTCATCTGCTGAGATGATAGTCTCTAGCAACTGAATTTTAGGGTGATTGTTACAAAGCATTATTATGGAACTAATTAATTTTCTAGGAAAATGAGAGCTGAACTATCTTTCCATGACTCAGTCTCATATTTACTGAAACGTGACTCAATTAAGCAAAACATCTTCTATATAAGATGTTATAGGGCTGGCCAGGTAGCCCAGCAGATTAAAGCCCACTTAGGCAGACACAGGGGCCATGGTTTGATCCCTGGCATACCATACTGGCCCTGCCCCTGGAGCACACTGAGACAGTCATTGAGACTGGGTGTGGTGGTGCAAGCCTGTAATCCCAGCACTTGGGAGGCTGAGAAACAGGAGGATCACTATGAGTCTGATCTGTGTAGCAAGCCCCTGTAGACCCTGTATACCCTGTACTAAATACATTTAAGAAAATGTTTGGGAGAGTGTTCATGTCTCTTCTGCACAGTTTGCCTCATCTATATAACCCTCCCAGGATTATAGACTTAATATTTTTCTTGACTTAATTTCAAATACATCATTTTGGCCAACATTTGTACTACTTAGATCTAAGATAAGTTCCAAGTGTGATGTATTAGTTATATTTTTCATTTCTGTATCTGTATCATGTACATATCTATCCATCCACCTATCCTTCTCCATCTAGCCTATGGAAGCATCAATCTGTATGTGCTTTCACTCAATCCCATGTGTTATTTTCCTGGGAACACAGAAGGATTACATCATCTAGCTATCTATCTAGGTGGAGCCCTGAAACTGAACTTTGCACAGTAAGTGTTTTACTTGTTTCTAGACCTAGTCCCTGAAATCTGAATACATTTTAAGAAGCTGGGGTCCTTGAAAGTGGAAGAGTCCTTGACCATCCAGCAGAAAAGTATAAAAATGAAGTATAAAAAGTAAGGCCATGTTGGTATACTGAGCTATAAAGGGCTCAAGTCAACAACTTCTGACATTGCCAGTCCTACAGAAAACTCACTGCTATTATGGACTACTGAACCATTTGGAATATTTTGCTGAATTCACACACCTACAATATTTAAATGACAATGGAATACCCTTCTCTGGCAAAACTAAACAAAAAGAGTATACAAATGAATGACTATTTTGTATCTGCATATTCAAAATAGTTAGGGTAGATATACAGCTACTTTCTCTTAACTTAATGAATAGAAAGATTTACTCTAATAGTGTTTGTGGACAGTATATCATGTCTGCATCTTGTACAATGGATAACCACTCAGACAACAATATGCAGTGTATTAATTATTGAAACTGTCCTACTAATGGGTTTTGGAACTGTCTCATTGCTATTTGTTTCTCAATAAAATTATTTAAAAAATAACAAAATGACAAAAAAGAAAGTGGCAGAATCTGTTAGTAGAGGGAAGGAATTTTGATTTTGGGATGCCCTTGTAGATCAGAAGCTTTCCTCTCTCCTGTTCTACCAAACTGAGTTCTTCTTTTCATGAAGAAGAACTCAATAGCTGGTCAAGAATTCAGAGTATTGTTTTCAAAAGTTTGAGTTAGCTTGTCTAATAGAAATATAAAGGCTTTAAAATAAAAAAAAATCCAAATCCATTATTATCTACCATCTATAATCTAAAGACCACATCTGAAAAACAAGCCACCGCTTGACAGTCAAAAAACAGCCTCAGAGAGGGAAGATGCCATGCAAGTATGCATAGCGACTTGGAGCAGGTTGAGTCTCAGACCCAGTGTGCAGACCCAGGTGCAGATTGGCAGTATTTTAGGAAATCTGTCCATGTAGTTTACCAGAAACTTCAGGGCCAACTCCTACAGGACTATGAAGTAGCTCCTGAAAGACCCTGCTGCTGTGCCATGTCAGCTTGGAGCACTGAGAGGTGCTAAGGACACTCCACTCTGATTGCTGGCGACTTTGCCTGAGAGTATTTTCTGGTCATGGGGGTATGTCTCATTTGCATGCTGTGGTGGATACAATGGGAGTGACTCTCAATTAGCAACCTATAAGAATATGGCAACTTCCTCCATGGGTGTCATTTTTGGGAATGTGACCTCTGAGGGTCCTCTTAAGCGATTAGTCCCAGTTGTCCACTGGGCTAACTTGCCCATTAACACCTGCCTCAGTTCCTTCCCTCTCACTTTCCCTCTCTACCTGAGGATGTAGCAGAGAACATGCTGTAGGCTGTTTCCACAGTCACACCTTGAAAGCTGTCATCCCTTGTGTAATGGTTATTGGAAGTGAGACTTCTGGGGGGTGATGAGGCCACAAGGGTGGAACACTATCAAGTGGGATTAGTGCCTTTTTAAGAAAAAGTAATAACTTGTTTCCTCTCTCTGCTCTCTGCCTCATAGATGACATTGCACCACCATCCACAAACCAGGATGCCAACTGTTACGGTTTGTGTCAAGTTGTTTCTCCAAAGCCTCATGCAGTCATGGGGTGGCTTCTACAGTTTGTGATTAATTCTTTATCTAATGCTGGGATTAAGGGTATGAGTGCTGCACCCTGGGGCAGATAATCCACATACAAATGTAAGGAGGGGAAAGAGGCTAGCTGGCTGCTATAGCTGCTGATCTACCCTTTACTATTTGCTGTTTTCCACCACCATGAACTGCTGCCCTCTGCCCTCTGCCCTGTGCCTTGGAGCCAGCCACGTATGGATGGAAACCTCCACTAACTGTGAGCTAAATAAACTATTCCTTCCTTAATTTTGGGTGTTGAGCATTTTCTCTCAGCAATGAGAAGAGAGTAACTAAGACCAACCCTCACTACACAGCAAAACAGTCAGGACCTTGTGCTTAAACTCACTAGCTTTTGGAAGTGTGAGACACCAAAATCAGTAATGTAAGTTGCCCAGGTAGGGTGCTGTTAGAGCAGCCTGAATAGACTAGGACAGCATGCGAGAAGACAACTCTGAAGGAGTTAACATTTGAACAAAGAGATGAAAGGAAGGGAGACATCAAGGAAGAAAGTTACAGGAAGAAGGTTCACCATTCGGAACAGTGCCGGAGGTGGGTATGGGCTTGGTGTTTTCAGTGTATACCATGAGGCCCTGTGGCTGTACACAGAGGGGAATGAGGAAGGGAGCACTTGTAAGGTGGGTGTGGAGCAGATCCCCATGGAGAGGTTTGCATTTACCAGAAAAAAAAATGTGTTAAGCAGGGAGTGATTTATCCTGGTTTATGTTGCCAGACTTTGGTGACAAACCTTTCCAGAAAATGTAGAAACCGAGGTCTCTTTTATGGCAGGAGGTAGCATTGGACCCTGACCAGGTTTGCTTTGCACTGTGGCTTGGTGGGGCCTGGGGCCTCTGGCCCTGGTAGCTCCTGCCCTCTGCTTTCCACTGTACTGTAATCTGTCTTGTTGCTCCTTCTAGACAAAAAGGGTTTGTGGAGGTGATGTGGAGGGGTGAGGTGCTCTCACAGCTTTCCAAACAGGTATCTTGAGTTTGGTTCCATCTTAAAATCTTTACACTACCAGTTACTTCAAACCAACTTCAGAGTGAATTTAATTCAACTGGGAAGAAAATCTGGCACATGATTAAAAATATACTTTTCCCATACTTTGATCACAAGGAATAAATATTTTCTTGCACAACACCCTGCTAAAATTATTAAAGGAGGCCCTAGCAAGATCTCTGTACCCAGGGGAAGAATTCTATTACAAACTTGGATGAAACAGGCCCTTTGAAAACTCCCAGGGATCTTGCTAATGGCAGAGGAAAACTGTGAGCTCTAGATTTAAAATAATAGAATAAAAATAGCCTAGACGGGCAGAACAACTTGGCCCTCAGAGGGGACTCTGTCACCAACCTCTCCTCAAAGGTGGGAAAATTTTGTTGTGAAAGCAATTAGGTTGTTTCAGACTTGGAGTTAAGACCTCTCAAAATTAAAATAAAACTAAGGAAATTCAAAATCCATCAGTACTCAGAAGACTGATTAAGTGTGTCTTTAAACATATAGGTGATTGAAAAATATTATTTAAGCTATTATATTCATGAGGGTTCTGAGAAATTTGGAGGTGTTAAGTTTTATGTGAAATAATTTTACAAAACTGGTTTTGCTGTGAGTTGATGCAGTTGAACACGCAGTGTTACCCCCAGAGATGCACATTTATTGTAGTTCCCAAACGGATTGAAGGCAGTGGGTCAACAATTTTTTAAAAGTTGAGTTTACGCTTACACTTTTTGCATTTCTTACTGGGAATCACCTTGTTCTATCCATTCTTCAAAGTTTAAAAAGATGGCTTGACAGTGCAAATTACCTCCCTTGCTTTCCATTTAGGAAAGCTTGTGGTTTTTATAGGCATACAAACTATTTTTATATCTTAATTCTCTGCACGTTGTGACATGGAAAGAAATAGACAGCAGCTATAAAAATGTATGGTAAATCACCCATAATTAAAAATGGAGCTAATTTCCACGTTAGCTGAATCAAACAATTGTAATTGTTTGATTACAAATCATTTTGTAATTTAATATTTTTTTCCTTATCAGTGAAGGCACATTTTATTAAAACAGACTGTAATTTCAAGGGATCTCCTGCAATAGAAAATGGAAAACCTCCCAGTATTTGAGCAAGATCCCAATGTTTGATCTGCAAACATTAAGGTGAACATTTGTATACAAAATAGGCATATCTGTTTTGATAAGATTATGAAAGGCAGAAATTTTGTATCCTAAGTTTAGAGCAAGGACTCAAACTGGTAGCTTTATCAGCCTCTTAACCATCTCTACACTCAAAATCTGTCCTCTAAAGTGGGGATGGTAATAGTAGTTGTCCATAGGGTTATGGCATGCAATAACTCAGTGGACAGAAGAGCTGAAATACTGTCTGACACCTAGTAACATTCGAAATAGGAAGCTTAGGTTCCTGACCCTTAGCACCCAGTTTTGTGTATACAATGCTTGGTAACTATTAATTCATGGATATTCTGGTAAGACTGACCTTTTATGCAATTAAAATAATAAAACTG
The DNA here is from genome assembly GCA_002564285.1 of Tympanoctomys barrerae. Lineage (NCBI taxonomy): Eukaryota > Metazoa > Chordata > Mammalia > Rodentia > Octodontidae > Tympanoctomys > Tympanoctomys barrerae. Next base: position 15,903 of record NDGN011437053.1, read on the forward strand.
ACACTAGTTGAGGGAATCCTGATGCTCATTCAACACAATCATTGGTACCTGCAGACTCAGAGGTCAACATACTGATGCATGAGAACTGGATGTTAAATGTTTAGAAATTTTCCAAGCAGATTTTTAAACAAAATTATTCAAAATTAAATGACATAAATATATAATTAAATAAATTACACTAAAACCCAAGGTAATACTCAAAACTTATCATTTTCTCTTTACTTGTTAATGGTGTGCTAAGGCACAGCTCTTCCCAACTGTGCTCAGTGATATCATGTTGCTTAAAATCAACTCTCAGGCCAGTGAGATAGCTCAATGGTCTAAAGCACCTGCTTAGGCAAGCTTAGGCAGATGTAGAGGACTGTGGTTTGATCCCAGGCTTCACATGACATGCCAGCCCCACTCTCAGGGTGAGCTGAGATGGCCAAAAAACAAAACAAAAAACGAACACCCCCCAAAAAAAACCTTGAAAAGAATGTTTATTCATAGAAATCAGCAAAGTTTTTACAGAGCACTGCCTCAGAGAAAATGAAACACAGATCTGCAATAATCTGAAGATATGCCTTCTTCTTGTGGCTTTTCTTTGTACATAAATATTTAACGTTCAGCAGCATCTTCTTTCTTTTAAAATTGATTGATTTGGGCCAGCTAAACAGCTCAGCGGATTAAAGCACCTGCAAGCAGGCACAGGGGCTGGGAGTTCAATCCAGGCGTGCTGAGATGGTGATTGAGATTGGGCATGGTGGTGAATGCCTCTAATCCCAGCACTTGGAAGGTTGTAAACAGGAGAATCACTAAGAGTCTGATCTAGTAGTGAGATCCTGAACAGCCTGTAGACATTTCCCTCCCCCCCCAAAAAAAAAAAATCGATTGATGCTATTTAAAGAGTTGTGCTAATAGAGGTGACCATGGCATGTAAAATCCAAGATTTTAGTTCATTTAGTCCCTTGTCACCTCTCACTAGTGGTAGCAGCAATTTTGAAACATGCAAATCTGGTTGCCTCACTTCCAGCCCGAATCCATCCTTGGTGTGCATTGTACTTTGGAATAAAATGCAGTATCTTCACTATGAGCTTTAAAGTTCTACAACAATCTCTCTAGTTTCTGTGGGATTCCATATCTCATCCGGGACCTTTCTCCTCTGGGCTTCCTAAATTCTAGGCTTGCTGTTCTGATAACAATTTCTGAAACACATCCATTGTTTTCTGTCCCAGGGCCTTTGTGTGAGCTGTGCTGTCTGCATCAGCCCCATGCTTCCTGTTTTCCTGAAGTCTAGCTGCTTTGTGTCCTTCAGACATTAGCTGAAATGTCACCTTGTCATGGCTCATCCATAATCACACTGTATAATAGAAGCCTCTCTTCTTTGACAGAAGTCCATGTCTTGTTCATTCATTTTGCTTTTATAACTGTGCATTCGTTTTTTTGGTATTTTTTCTTGGCTCCTCACCTTTAAGCTCAGGAACATATCTGCCTTGCTTCAGTGTGCCCATCCTTGCAGGAGGCTTGCTATAAGCCCTATTTGACACTTTGCTGTGCCATTGCTTCAAATGAAACTATTGCTCATCTTCTTGATTTTCTTTTTCTTGACAGTAAGAACTCTTTTGCTATTATTTGCATGTGTTTCTCCCTTTTTATGCCTTTCCTTTTGTTGGACTACCTGACGCTCCAGACCACCTCTCCTGGGTACTATAGCATCTCACAAGCTGCCCTCACCATGAGTCAGTTTGTGTGGCCCAATGACCGTGGCTTGATGGGATGAATCTCCCTTCCACTCACTTAAGCCTTCTTAGAGGTCCCTACCTCCTTGAATGTGATTATACACATCACCATAAACTTTTCCAGCGCCTGTACCACTTTACATTTCTGAGCAACCTAGCAGCCTGCTTTATAGATAAGCCTGCCATCAGTATATGTCACTAAATTAATTTCCTTAGGATGAAAAACTAGAAAAGTGAGCTAATTATCCAAATGTTTCCAAATGCCTGGACGTTTATCTTCATATGGGGAGTGTGGGGGATAATTGATTAAATGCCTTCCTGCTCATCTCTGTGGCTTAGACTTGATTAAATACAATCTCATATTTGTGTCTTAAACCATATTGTTTCCCTTAGACAAATAGTGCAAACTTGTCTATTTCTAGTGGTGCCTCTTAATTATTAAAAAATAAATTTTTAGATCTTCAATTAAAAGATATTTATGTTGACTAATAAGTGTCATGAAGTGAATTCTCTTTATGTATTGTGTAGGAAGGGCCGGGGCACACTTGATGTCAGTGATGTTGGTCAGTCTTTCCATGCTGGGAACAAAGGACTGGTGAGTCAGGTTCCAAGTTGAGCTTTGCAGCACAATATGCTTGCAAGTCTGCCTTCAACTGAGCCGCTAAGCCCCGTGTGCTTTTTCTTAATAATATGACCTATCAACTTAAAAAAATAGAGCACAATGGAAAGATAACATATGAGTACTGAAGAAAGTCAAACGGAACAGGTCTGGATAAAGAGGAAAATAAATATGACAGGAAAGTATCACCAGCAGCACTAAGGTCAGGGAGAGCTTGCTTCATGGTAAAGACTCCGGCCTCAACACCCCCTGCTGATTCCAGAGCTGTGGTAGAAGATGCCTTCCAGTTTGAGAAGTCCTGCTTAAAATAAACTTGGGAAAGTGAGGGCATTTCCCTCCTGTACACTGGGGGTGAGCATATCTGTTGTGTTTTCCTGTTATTTTGGCAGAAGTGCAGCCAAATCTCCTCATTTTGCTCTCCTTTGCAGGGTCTCTCCTCCCTCCACCCCTGGCAGCCCCCTGTGCCCAGGACTGGGTTAGTGAAAGTGACAAGGAGTCAGTGTGAAAGTCTGAAGGGTGGACAAAGGTGCTGCAAACTGGCTGCCTGAGCCCTGGGAAGCCACTTAACTGGTGCACTGCTATTTACTCTACTTTACAAAAGACATAATGGTGCAGGGTACCCAGAGCTTAAATTAATTAATGTTTATAGGCCACTTCAAGCCTTGGGGATAAAAGCCCCTTTGAAAGCGTGTGTAATTATCATTATGGCTAATGAAGCTGGCTCCTAACTCCTCCCCCTCTCTGGGGGATGGGGAGCTGTCCTGAGTAACATAATCCAGAGTAGGAAGAAATAGACCTCAAATGTCATTTTCTCTTTTGGGTCATTTTATTGATGTTTGTTGGCTTCATTTTATTTTTTAAGCTACAAACTAGATTTGGACAAATTGAGCTTGTGATTAAAATATGCCAAATGGGCTATAAAAGAGTGGTTTTTTTTCCTCCAGCTTTCTATCTAGCTCCTTTTTTTCTATCCCAGGAAAGGGGTATCCAAATAATTTGAGAGAGCTTTCCCTAGAAGGTGTGTAGATGTTTCAAGCGATGCTTCTCTAGATGTTGAGGTTTGTTATTTAGTCCTGGGGCTGACCAAGTCTGAGGATATACTTAGACCTAATTGCAATAGAAAAGATACCCTTCCTAGGCATTTTCTCTGGGATATTTATAACTTCAAATGATAGACACTTCTTCAAATGCTATCAACTGGTGGTGTTCAAAGTGGCACCCATGTACCTCATGTAAGATGGCATGAATGATATTTGTCATCAGCAACTTTAAGTTGCTCTTTGTTCATTTCTACAGGTTCCGCCTCTCTGACAGTTAAAGTGGATTTGTAGAGGATGAAAGAACCTGGTGTAGAAAGTCAGCAAAGCAGTCACGGTGTCTTTTGGGAGCTCATTTTAATATGATATACATTTTGGATTGAGGGAAATCAACTCACATTTAAGTGAATTAGGAAAACCTTGTTGCTTTGTTCACTTGGAGTCATTTGAAAGAGAGAAACTTAAGTTCAAAATACCCTTCTTTTTTTCCTTTTATTTTTATTTTTTTCATAATTTTATTGATAAACAAATAGCAATTAGACAGTTTCAAATC
>NDGN011437058.1:0-10379 GCA_002564285.1 Tympanoctomys barrerae
CTGCATCTTGTACAATGAATAACCACTAAGACAACAATATGCAGTGTATTAATTATTGAAATTATGCTAGTACTCTGTTTTGAAACTGTCTCATTGCTATTTGTTTTTCAATAAAATTATTTTTAAAAAAACTTCTGCACCCATCAGTCACCAGTTAAGTGCAGCTCTAGGAGAGTATAAATTCCCAGGCACTCCCAGATCTCTGTGCACTCAGAAAAGTAGGTCACCACCATTTGAGGGTACTGCTCCCACCAAGAGATGCAAGGGCTAGCGGTTGGGATGGGAGTCACACTGGGATCTGCTGTGCACAAAGCTGCAAAAAGATCTGAGGAGCTACAGGCAGGACACTGCCTGCTACCTGCTATATTCATGTTGTCCCAGAAAGACCCGTTGTGTAGTTGCCCTAACAGTAGCTGACAGTCATTGCTTTGGTTTTTTCAGAGCTCCTGAGACAAGGAAGTAAAGCATTTTTTAATTGGAGAGTCATAAGCAAACAATCCAAATAATGAAAAAAAAAATCATACCCTCCCTGATACTCGCAATTTTATGTCTCAGTACATTGCCTTCACACATAAATTAATTGATGTATATGATAGTCTTTGTTTTGTAGATATGGGGGTGAATCTAAGCCCTGTAGCCTGTATCTCATCAGGAATCATATACCTAGTCTGGATATAGGTTACTTTCATTTTTCCTGAGATAACATACATAATGCCTGGACTATAAGTGGTGCCAAGAATTGTCTCTAGGGTATCAGCCTAATGATGTGCCATTTAACTGCTTCAGGTACCATTATATCTCATGCGCATACAAATACACACGCAAGCACTAATAGATTTAACAAACTAATTGATGGCACACTTTAGTAGCAGAATAGAGATTGTCAGTTATACTACATAGCATAATAATGACGTTTCTAGCTTGAGTAATTAGAATCATGTTTAGAGACAAAGGCCTTCTTAGGACCTGGAAGCAAATTTTCATTATGCCGTTTCCTCACTCACACCCAGGAATCAGAAAACTGTAGTTAACTTTTAGAATTACTTAACCATAATCGTCCTCAGGGTTACAGAAAAATTCCAATACTAATTAGCTTCCTAATGATCTAAGATGCCTGCACAATAAGTTCAGGGTGTGGAATTAGCAAATAAACCAAAAAGGAAACAAAACCTCATTCCCAGATATCTCTCATAATTTTTATTTCTTTCACTTTTAATTGGGGAGCTGTTGGTATCTTTGCTAACTTTCCCATTAATCTTCAGGTAATGTGTAAGTACTATGCATGCTTGTTCCATTTAGCAGGGTAATAGTGTGTCTTAAATACAAAATTGTCTGGAAATAAAGAAAGAAGCTTCTCTTCATACGAGTGCTTCTTCTACTGAGCCATCTCCCCGGCCCCTGTAACTACTATATACATGAATTTATATATGAACACGTCATCTTTGGACTTAAGAGCTAAAGAAAACAAGGGTTAACTTCACATCTATAATTTCAGAGTTGAAAAAGACTATTAAGTAGTTCTAAGAAAAATCAGTTAACAAAATCATTTAAAATGCCACAGAAAATCCGAACACTCCGATCTTAAAATTTTTAATTTCTACTCACTGTGAGCAGGAAAACTTAAGAGGCTGCCTAAGACCAACTGACTTAAAACTCAATTCCAGTTATCAAGAACTGCACACGTCATCAAAGCATTTGTCCATTTCCCTCTCACTATTTAATTAGAATATGGTAATTGTTATTTTACACATAAATTATTTGAGGCACATTAGATGATGTCCTAACATTTACATAATTCTTTTCATCTTCAACACAATTTATAAACATGCATGAAATAATCTATCAAAGTGGCTGTTTGAAAATTTTCTCTCCCTTGGAAGTGATTATGACTAAAACTGTTACTTATAAGCTTTGTTCTTAATTTTGCAAACATTACACATCACAACTAAACTAGTCCATCCCTTTATGTCCAATTACCATGTACTCTTCAATAAACAAGATGAGTACTAAGACACCTACATAGTAAATTGTATAGGAGAATTAACCAGTGTATAGTTTTATCTTTAATAGTTTAGTTCTTGTCCTTCCAGTGGACAATAGTTTTCATACCTGAGCCTATTAGGGAAGTTTCCTTCACCAATAATTCCGTCTAGACACATTATTGGTAAAAATGAAAAGGCTTGCATTAAAGCACCTGCAAGCAGATGCACGGACCTGGGCTTTGAGCCCTGCCCCATCCCCTGGGAGTGCTGAGATGGCATTTGAGACTGGGCGTGGTGGCGTGAGCCTGTAATCCCAGCTTTTGGGAGGCTGAAAGCAGGAGAATCATGATGAGTCTGATCTAGTAGTGAGATCCTGAACACCCTGTAGATCCTTCCCTAAAATATAGAAAAATAAAATAAAAATGAAAACAAATAAAAATGAAAAGGATTGATTTCCATGATCAGATAGCTTTTCCTTAATAGCCAGAAGAAAGATTAACAATGCAAATTGTGGGTAAATCCAAAACACCCCGGCAGGTTGTGCATAGTATTTTCTTAGTTTTGGGGGGAAAATTGCCGTAGTAAATATCTCTGGGTAAATGATTCATAGAGGTCATTCTTCTCCAAGAGGTGTTTAGATCTTGGATCCTTGGTTAGAACACTAGAATGTAAACTGATCTTCTTAGCAGAATTCACCATACAGTTGTAAAATAATTTTTCAAACAAAACTCCTGTCTCTGCTTACTGAGAAAAAACTACAAAGTTTACTTACTGCAATCAAAATTCTATTGCACAGTAACAAATGGACATGGTAGTAATGAAATTTTAAAAATACAAATAGTAACAAAATCAATTTGGTTTCCAAAGAACATCAGGCTCTGAGATTAGTAGTTCAGATTTTGCAGAATGTATTTGAACATGTCAATTGAGCTATGTGGATTAAAGCACACATATGAACACAGTCTATTGGGTCATTGTGAGCACTAATGCATCAAAGCAACCCTTTAGCACCAAAATAAGCTTGCTTAGTAACTTATTATAATATATATATATATATATATATATATATATATTTGTATACACATATAGTTAAATATATATATGTATATGTATATCTATCACTTCTTAGGGATTTATCATTTACTTCTATTTTTCAAAATTGTGTGTACTTAAATTTTCTCAAAAGCCTGAGAGAATATCCACAAAATTCAAAAGGTTTCAGGAAGCATTCGCTCTTACATAGTGTATAAGGATTCCTGGTTTTCCCAGGGGCTGCAACAAATCTAGTTCTTTTTCAAAAGCCTGTCCTCCTTGGCCCATGGAATTTTGCTTGAAATGTATCTGGTCTTGTGAGCGATGCAGTTGCGCTGCCCCTTGCCTCTGTACAACACACTTCTACAGTTGTGAAGGCCGTTTGTCACTGGAGGAGCCCAAGCTCTCATCTCTGCACTGTCCCTCTGGCTGACGCTGAGCATCAGCATATTCTGTTCTTTGTACTTTCTCCCCTTTGTTCCTTTCTCCCCTCTCATCCTTTCACACTCTCTCTGAGCTCCTTGGCTTTATTCTTGTAACCTGAATTTTCTGTCTCATTTCATGTCAAGACTCCTAGTATTGTTTTAACATCGCCTTAATGTGGTGAATTTGAAGGACACATAAAGTACAATGTGAAATGTTTGAGGAAATGCAAGAAGAGTCATTTTTTTGTCTTTGCGTTTTACTGCAAAACAATTAGCAAAGCAGAGAAAAAAACAAATTCACAAAGATTTCCTACAAATTATATTTATTATATTTTCTAACCTTATTGTTTGCATGCTGAATAACATCCAGAAAAGAGATGTACACATAAATACAGAGTAGACAAATAATCCAGGACCCTGTAGGACACTTTTCTGATTGCAATTCTATTGGGTAATCAGATTGAGGACAACTTTTCTTTGTTGTGTACCTAGCTTTATTCTAAGTATTCAGAAATAAAAATGAATTAATTCTAATACTTAAATTTTTACTTCATGGCTAGGTATTCCAAGTATTATGCATAGGGAATATAATTTAAATATGATCTTTTCTTAATTAGTCTATTCAGCATAGAAACAATATTAATATCATCTTGAGTCTCTTATCCAATATAAAACATGTTTAATACATTTAAAAATCTCAAAAGCTGGAGTAGCTTGGGGAAATATGGAGTGAGCTCAATTTCAAATGTAAATTTAGACTGTCCTTGTACCTAATCTTCCCATAGGTACTGATGTGATATAACTTTTGAGGATTAGGAAGCACGAAGGCAGGAAGGTGAAGCTCTGAACCTGAAGTGACAGGAGCAATGAGGGTTTGTGTTAGCATCTCAGGGCAGCAGGCCCATCTGGCCTGCATCTGCAGGGCTTGTGGTAGGAAGAGTGCAGGTAGATAGGTGTGCAAGGGGACAATGTAACCTCCCAAGTGGTTGCAATTATCTGCCTCTCTGCTTTCTTTTTCTCTTGCTTAGTGAAGCCAACCAGGTTTTGACAGATGCAAACCTGAAGTAGAAGGTACTTAAAGTCTTGGAAAAAACCTTCAAATTATGGCAGATATAAGAAGGGAAATAATGTCCCTTTTGACAGGACAATTATGAGACATGCTCTCCCCAGCTTCTCAGAGTCCTCCAATGGGCTTGAGCCAAGATGGTTTCCCTACCCAGTTCACTAAAAGAGATTAAGAAAAGTGCTCCTTATATAGTACCTTATAAATTTTTACAGCATCCCAGCTTTGGAAAATGTAAGTTTCAATTTAAATGAGATCATAAAGTGACAAAAAATAATTTATTCATTTCTAAGAAGGAAGTGAACTGTAAATGTGGTCTCTTCTGCACAAGAGAAATGGCAATTAGAGAATGGAGGGAGCCAAACAGCTCCTCAATGGTCAGAAGGTCTAGGATTCAGCTGACCAACTCGATGTGCTGTATGGAGTGACCAGACAATTGGCTCAGTAGTTCCTTCCACCTCACAAAGGAAAAGAGAAGGGAACCTGAGCCTTGTACCCTTCTTGGTCCTGTCAAGACAGCTGGGGCATGAGGCCTCTTTTGACTCACTCACAGGGATTCTCTCTGAATTCACTTTTGCCCTTTTGCTATCTTTCATCCCAAAACTCGTAGAAATTTTAACCTCAGGGGTAAAAATTCTGATGCTGACTGTTCAAAACCCATCAAGTCATTCTGCCACATGGGATCACTGGAAATATCAAGAAAAGACATTTCTATCTGTCTGCGTCTCAAAATATTATCCTCACATACTTATTCAAATTGACGTCTTTTCTGCCACAGCAAAAATTTATTTTGCAGCAGCTGTCTGTGACCACTGAAGACAAAGATGTCACAGAAACAGGGAATGTTGACATCTCAGTAGACAGATACTCTTTTAAAGTCGTGGCTCGAATTGTTTTAAACACTGTGTTATGCTCATAGTACAATTCATGAGATAGAGCCAATGTTCAACCTGAAACTTTCTTTGCTTTATTATTATTGAAAGGTTGAATTTATGATTATTTTGCATAAAATCTGCTGCCAGAGTAATAAAACCTAGCTTTGAACTCTAGAATTCCTCCTCTGTGGGACACGTGCACAGCTCACTATGAGATAGTTTCCTCTCCCTGACCCATATTACTTTACTATAGGAGAGTAGTCAAATATATTGAACAGAATCATATAGTGTTAGCAATTCAAAGGATTTTAGGACATTAGTGTTTTTCTGTTTTTTTTTTATTTTTTATTTTATTTTATTTATTTTTTTTTTTACTGGGAATTGAACTCATAACCTTGTACTTTCCATGCAGGCACTGTGCCACTGAGCTATATCCTCAGCACTTCATTGGTATTTTGAAAGAGAAAAGAGTAAAATTTTATTTTATTTTATTTTATTTATTTATTTACTTACTTATTTATTTTTGTGGAACCAGGTATTGAACTCAGGCCCTTGAGCTTGCCAGACTAGTGGTTATTCTCCTGAGCCATGTCCCGAGCCCCTATATTATGTTTTTTAAAGTTTTAAATTTTTTATTTTGTTTTTCACTTTAGGTATTTGATATGGGGTATCACTACACAGATAGGACTCATAATACCCTTCCTGTTTTCAGCCTCCGCAGCCCTTGGATTACAGGAGTATGCCACCATGCCAGGACTCTGACACTGGCTCAGTGCACTCCAGAGGCCTGGGGGGATCAGCATGGTATGTGGGACCAGGAATGGAACGCTGGTCCCTGCGCTTGCCAGAGCAGGCACTTAGTCTGCTGAATTATCCCTCCAGCCCTCAAAAAAGTAGAATTTTTTTTCTGAACTGGGGATTGAACGCAGACCCTTGAGCTTGCCAGGCAAGCACTTATTCTACTGAACCATCTCCCAGCCCCAAAAGTGGAATTTGAAAGAATTATTTTAAAAAAATGTATTTAGTACAGGTTCTCACTATGCAGCTGAGAGTCCTAGTGATCATCCTGTTTTTAGCCTCCCCAGGGCTGGGATTACAGATGTGTACCACCACACCTGATCTCAATGGCCAGCTCTGTGCACCTGGGGGCAGGACCAGCAAGTCTGCTGAGCTATCTTGCAAGCCAAAAAAATATAAAATTAATGCTATAAATTTTGTAAACTATTAATGTTAATATTTTACTACTGTCAAGGTTTTGTTTTTATTTTGTTTAAGAATAAATGTAAGTGCTGGCCAGCCTATCTTGTATAAAGCTTAAATGATCAGCCAGACCTTATATCATAATTCTTTAAAATAGTCTGTTTCAAAGTAATAAGGATAATTTTTACTAAGGAACAGTGAATGTAAATGATTCCTTAAAAAATACCTTAATGAAAAACAACTCTGCTTTCAATAAGTACATATTCCATACATATAATCCATGTTAGTCCTTGTCATGGTTTGTGTCTAGTTGTCCCCCCAAAGCTTCATGCAGTCACTGAGGTCATTGAGGCAGGCTTCTAGAGTTTGTGATTAATTCCAGACCCAATGCTGGGATTGTGGGTGTAAGTGCTACCCCTGCCCTGGGGCAGATAGCCTGAATACAACCTAAGGGAAGACAGAGGCTTGCTCGCTACCGCAGCTGCTCCTCTTCTTTGCTCTTTGCTGTTTTCCACTGCCGTGAACAGCTGCCTTCTACCCTGTGCTGCTCTGCCTGAGAGACAGCTGAATATGGAATGAAACTTCACAAACTGTGAGCTAACTAAGCCTTTCCTTCCTTAATCTTGGGTGTTGGGTATTTTGTCATTGCAACAAGAGAAAAGTATCTGAGACAATCCTCATCTGTAAATTTCACCAGGCATATGTCCTAGCTTTATGGCCACATATATGACAGTTAAAGTATAACTTCATCATTTTCACCAAGCCTTCAAAAATATAGGTTATGGTGAATACAAATGCTGCCATTTTGCTACCTTAGAAAATACAACCCCACTGCAAAGGTGGCTGCTCTCAACTTTCAAAGGCAGTTTCTGTTTCTAAGTGTAAGGAGTTTTTACATCTTTTATGACAGAACATTGACAAGCTTTGTCAACCACATTTATATAATTAGGATACATTAAATCTTGATAATAGCAATGTAAGAGACAAGTCAATTCAATGCCTTGAATGAAGTGCATTCATTGAAATAGCTCTCTCATTTGAGCAATTTGTAATGTTATTCCCAGAATGCACTGCGGAAGCAGGTTTTCTTGAGATTGTAATTTATGACCAATGCTAAAGTTGTTTCCTGATAACTAGAAAGTTAAGAATGCCTCCTCCCAGAATTCTTTTGTATCCTTGTAAGATTTTTGTGTGAATGTGACTGTCACTGGGAAGGCTTGGAACATTTAGATTTCCATTTCAAATGCCAAGCCAAAAGGACAGGTTTATTTTCAGACTTTTATCTTGTGTTTAGGACAGGAAATGTAGAGCAGATCCCACAGGTCTGCTTACTCACAGAAGTATAGAGCACCTGTGAGACATACAGGTTCTGTTGTTAGAAATCTAGAATGGTGGGATATCTATAAACGTGCATCTCAAAAAGTAATTCAAGCTTAACAGATATGTAGAGAAGCAAAAACAATTGATTATAATACTTGGAAAAAGTGTAGAAAGCTACCATTTGGTGGGCAGAGCTTAAATTTTAGATTAAGAATTATGGAGAACTGGGGCTGGGGAGATAGCTCAGTAGCATAAGCATTTGCCTGGAAAGTGCAAAGGCCTGAGTTCCATTGCCAGTACTGAAAAAAAAAAAAAATGGAGAACTATGATAGTGATGGTTATATCACTTCATTGTGTATTTAATAATTGCTAATTTGATAAATTTATGTATGTTTATATAAACAAAAAAACTGGAAAGATGACAGGAACACTCCTCAATTATAAATGAAATTGTGTTCGCAGTTTTTCTTTTTTTAATTTCGGGAAAGAGTCTACAGGGTGTTCAGGGTCTCACTACTAGATCGGACTCATAGTGATCCGCCTGTTTATAGCCTCCCAAGAGCTGGGATTACAGGCACACGCTACCACACCCAGTCTCAATTGCCATCTCAGGGTGCCCTGGGGGCAGGGCCAGCACAGCAGGCCAGGGGATCGAGCCCCCAGCCCCTACACCTGATTGCAGGCACTTTAGTCTGCTGAGCTATTTGTCTGGCCTGTGTTTGTAATTTTGAATTCTTAATGCTTATCATACAAGTCAGATGAAACATAAAGAATACCTTCCTCAATAGATTACTAGGACAACATATGGCAATATTATTACTTATTGTCAGATTCCATTTCATCATGACCTAAAGACATTTAACTAGAGAAATAAAAACTCCATGCTATTTAACAATTAAGCATCTTAGTTTTATGACAAAATGACACTGTTCACAACTCTGGGCTAGAGAACTGATGAACCCAGGGTGGCAGGTGTACACTGTGGCCACCTTTTTTATACTTTTAAAGATGCATACTACACTAGAAGTGTGTTTGATGGGACTTTTTTTGGTGCTTTCAGCTGTTTCTCTCTTAGTACCATTTTTTATTTACTCATTTATGGTCACTGATTCACTTTGTACGCTTACATTTTCAATTTAATTCTTAATTTTCTCGTGTATATTGCCATTAAATCATGCTAAGACTTGCATTGTATAAAAAATATCAAGCTGCCTAATTCTCAGTTACATTGCAAGCATTAAATGACTCAGAAGATTATATCAGTGGAATGTCCAAACAATATAAATATTGAAGGGAGACTGGCTTGTCTCGAGGTTCAAATTAAAAGTAATACAGAATACCTGAAAATAAACAATTAACATACTCCACGCAATAGCCTAAATGACATGAAGAACTGCTTTAAAATATTGAAAAGATGAGTTACATTAACATATGAAGAAAGGATGGTGAATATCTGACCAAACAAGTTAAATGAAATAAAGGAGCGATAATGTTGAAAAATAATAAAAAGCAGCTAATATGAAATTAAGAAATATATTTCATTATATCTTATCAGTGAATCTACAAGGAAAGTAAAAAATGAAACATATGAATAATTATCTAGCTAAGAAGGACAGAAAGATAACCAAATAAAAATGAGAGATAATAATTTATGCAGAATATGACATTATAATTACTTTGTTCATCTCCAAGAAATTAATTTTAAAATGTAGGTAAAATATTCCATCAAACTCAAAACAGAATAAAAACATGAAATTTATAGATTAACTACAAAAACATTTACAAAAAGTTCTAAAATTCAGCCCTCTGCATCCTATTCCTAGAAATGCAGAAACCCATATGCAATGAAGTCTTAAACATAAACAATATCTTCAGGAAATTATATCAATTATCTAAGTAAATTAAAAATGTTATGGTATTTAAAATGTTCCAAAACATCTTAAATCTGAACACAAATTTTAAAAACTAATATTATAAAACAATTTCACTTACTGGACATAAACTCTAACTCAAATATTTGCAAAGAGGATGTAGGTCCACAACAAGATGATTCAAATACAATTTAATACTTAAGGAAACTAGAGCAATTGTTTGCCACAATAACATTCTTTCCAAAGTGCCTATGACAACCTCCTTGCTAGAAAAAAGGTACTTGATAAAACTGAAAAAGTATGCCCTTATTTAAACAGTAAATAGTAAAATTAAATCCTGATACATATTTGAAAATAGGATATAAATATAAATGCAGCCCTGTAAGAAGATACAGAACTTTTAGTATTATTGTAAATATTAGTTTTCATGTGTTAAAAACTGCTACATTTGTGCAAAGACACTTAATTACTGCCACCACTGTTCTTTGGCACTGCTTTGAAAATAGGACCTTTGTGATTAGTAAAAAGGGAAGATAAGGTAAGAAACAGGAAAATCATCATTATTCATCCAAAACATTATTGTGTCACTGGGAAACTAAAATGAATCAACT